>JAZGTK010005218.1:0-22878 GCA_036877625.1 Ambastaia sidthimunki
GTTAATATAATGGTGAAAATGACTTTGGTCATTTTGACATTGGTCAATATTTGCTTTTTATTAATTGAATAAAAATATGCATTCATTCATACTTCTTTTCCCTTAAGGTGTTATTGTCTCTTCGATTCACACTCTTTTTCCATTTTGAGCGTCTGATTTATAATTCAATAGTTAAAAAGCATTTCCAAAGTAAGAATCTTTCTTCCTTTCTGTAGATAAACGTCGGACTTTACATTAGTATTTCTGATGCTCTAAGCCAGCATCAATACCAGCACGTCAATAGATTGCCCTCTGGTGGTCCTTCCTATTAAAGCCCAATGGGGTTCAGAAGAGCTAACGGTTATTTCAAAGTCTTCTTTTTTGTTACGATAATTTCTCCTGGGGGAAAAGTCAGTTTGTTATTAGCATGGTAATAGCATTCACAAAGAGCTAACACTATCTCTCCAGGAGTCCTGAGTTTGCATGCATTATACAGAGCGTCGAATCCCAATCACAGCAAGCAGATGTCTTAAGTAGCTTCACTTTGGCAATCGCGGTCTGTCGAAACTCTTGGGAAGCTTGTCTCTTGATGTGTACCAAGTTCATATGAAGTGCTTCGCCGATTCAGAGGTAGCTGTCGATCGAGCACGAATGCATAACATTTGCACGATAATGAACACTTTACTGTCTGTAAATATACAATGTACAGCAGATGTTCGGGATGTTTGCCTGTATTTATAGTGAAGTATATAATGCCAGTGGTTTACAATGACAACGCTGCAGAGAGAGAGAGAGAGAGAGAGAGAGAGAGAGAGAGACAGAGAAATACTGCAGGAAAAGAATCGGATTTGCACAGTGTCCACTTAATTGTATCTTCTCCCCTCTGCGTCATTTTCTCTTTTTTATGTATTACATAAGCATATTATGTAACATAATTGTGGACCAACATTAACATTAATAAAAGCCAATTGTGTTGGTACCAAGCCAGCTGTAATTCGTTTACATAACTGGAAACATATTTAAAAAAACATATTTAGTGTTCGGGCGCAATCATTTTGATAATAAAGCCTAAATACAGCCTCCAACCTGTATGATTCAAAAAGAAACTAAATACTCAAAAACCTATTTTATTTTAAACACTTAATTTAATGTCACATTAATCTGGGTTTGCGTGGTTTCAGGATTCAGTTTTGCAAATTTTGAACAGGAAAAAAACTTGTTTATTAGTTAAAAATATGAAAACAAAAAAACTGAAAATATAGTCTCTGCCTCCACCCGGTGGTTGCTTTCTGTAATAGTTTTGTCATAACTAGTATCATCTTAGTCTCCAAAAACATTTCTATTCGTGTTGAATGTATTCTACATGTTTATTGCAATTTTCAATGCAAATATATTTTAGCCCAAATCACCTCTCTCAGAAACAAGCTGCACTGTGCAAACCCACAAACAGCTTGTGTGAGCTGCTAGCCTGGTTCAGATTTCAGTTTAGAAAATGCAACAAACAAAGAAATGCTTATGCAATCATTGTCAATCATTTGCAAGGATTGCATATAAAAGACCTTTCATTTCAATGTGGACAGGCATGATATGAGACAAGTTTTCTGTGTGGTGAGAGGAAATCAATCTGAAGTGCTTCACCATGGCAACAAACATAATGGGCTAAAATATATAGTTGCATTCAGTTTAAAGATATATCACACATATGCACAATAACATAGAGCTCTGTGTATAAAAAACAATACAGCAATACCTGAGGTATAGAGTTGAGGTAAGTTTTAAAGACTTCTCAAGCCAAAGGCCAAAAGCCACAGAAGTTCCTCTGAATTTCCAAGCAAAAGCAGTGGAGGGAAAACAAAGCCAGTTTTTGGATCTTGGGGAAATACATTGGATCATACAGAATTATTAGATCAAGCTGGACAGACTCAAGGCATTATGTTTGGTTTGGTTTATCTTCGAGTTGGAGGCTGTAGCTGAAGAAGTTTTCCACACAGGCCTGTGCTGAAAAAGAGATCAGAACAATAAGAATGAAAACTGCATCTGAATTTATAGAAATATCAGCACCTATGATAAAAATGCCTGAGGCTGAATCATCATTAAAACAATGAGAAACTGCTCACTAAGATGGTTAAAAGAACATTGTGAAAATGTTTTGTGAGGTAACCTAAAAAGTGCTTAATGTTTTTTATTATTATTATAGTTATTTATTATGCAAAATTAACTTGACTGCATTAGGTTACATGTTTTACTTTTGGCAGACACTTTACCACTGCACTTAAAATACATTTCATACATTTGTGTGTTCATTGGAAATTGAACTCATGGTCTAGCCAGTATCATGATCTACCAATTGAGTTTCAGGAATTCTTACACCAACAAAAACAGCTGTAGAAATTACAACTCCATTGCAACAGTTGCATGCCACTATTTTTTTTTACTGTGCATTAGATAATGGAAACAATAATAGAAGAGACAGAAAAATCAAAATGAAGTCCTACAGTTCATTTTGAATGCATGTGAGTTGAGAGACTTCAATACAGCTTTTGTCATAAGCACACTGACTGATATATGAATTTTATCATTTCCTGTTTCCAAATATTGCGCTTCTATCAAGCAGCTTCAGGCTTATCTGTCGAAGGTTTAATGTAGCAACCACAGCAGTAAGTACTTGTTTATTTAGAAACACAATGTGTTTTTGGGTTTGAGAAATTTATTTTGTGACACCTAGTTATATTGTTCTCAATACTGTAATTAAACATTTTACACATTTGGTAGACGTTTAATCCAAAATTACTTACAGTGCATTCAAGATATACATTTGTATCAGCATGTGTGTTCCCTGGGCATGCATTACCATTTGAGCTATAGGAACACTATAATATAATATATGTGCTGTTGTTAAATAAGTGCCATTATTCCTAGTTTCTTTTGTGGAATATATTTGTTTTTTACATTAATTTAATTTCTAAACCCTGCAGCTTCTAAATACTACAGCGTCATGTAAGAGTTGTCATTGAGTGTCGCTGTCCATGGTTCTGAAAACCAGCTTCCAGTCCACCGCAAAGTGTAGCGGATATCATAACAACAGGCCAAAGAAATAAGAATAACCAGAACAATGTTATACTAACATTTAAACAGCAGATGGCACAAGATGCATAAAAACGGAAGGTGTAGCCGCCCGTTTGATGTCAAGAGTTGATCTGCAGGTAGTCATTAGGTGTGAGAGCTACATGAAATATAAGAGCCAACGTAAAAAAAGTATGTGTTAAAGTCTGTGTTTAAACGTGTTGCTTTTCCAATATATACGAATAGAGGCTTCGACACGAGGAATAAATGATGGAAACTTCTGAATCACCAGCTGGGACTGATCTTTAAAAGACATTATGCCTGTCTTGGAGGACAAAATCAATTGGTCAGTATCGCCTTTCAATTGTCTTTTCAGAGCCAGATGTCACGATCCGCCAACTTCAACCAGACGGGGGATGCGCTAAATTACAAAAAGATATGCAAGGGCAAAGCTTACTCTTCAGTTAAGATCTTTACTTAACTGACAGTATTACATTTACATGAATTGTACCCATTGACCGTAGGCAGTTCTTATTCATCTCCAGTGAGATCTGTGTATGATATTAAGCGCCTGTTGTAGACACCATAGAAGAAGAACATAATAGTAAAAGCACATGGATAGACCCTATTCGTCCCATAATGCCTATCCATATGTTTGTAGTTTCTTACATTACACGATAGTGAGAGGACTTCCTTAACTCCACAGACAGACAGATAAAATTCAAGATAAATGTTTAAATACAAAATTACTTTTGTATATAAGTCCTGATATAATTCGTCTTTCCTCTGCATTTATTAATTATCTTATGCATAAACTTGATGATTAAAAAGCTAAACATTTCTCTCATACAGTATATGTAAAAAAACACCCACAGTTTGCTCAATGATAGCACAGGGCTTTTATAAAATGTATGAAGGGAAAGCTATCACACGTCTTATGTCATTAACTGCTAACGATAAAAATAAAACTAGAAAATACAGTATAATATAGTTTTAGCACATAAGCATATATGTCCCTCTACATTATGTGAGGCTGCTGGCTCAGTCTTACTATGAAACTGGTCATCGCCATTATAGTCAAAGCTCTGACACCCCCATCATCAATACAGGAGCTGCGTCGATCGTCTCAACCTCGCATCCTCATTGGCTGGAGCATCTATAGGAAGGCCCACCTCAAGATCGTAGTGTAACATTTCCTTCAGCGATATATCAATCTACTACGCAATTGAACCATAAGAACAAAGACGGTGCTTTTAAAGGTAAGTTTTTTAATACAATTTAAATCTACCAGGATCCAATTGAAGTGTTTTATAATGACATGAACCAAGATCGCGCGACGCGTGAAAACACTGACGGTAAGCTGGTAAGGACATAAAAACCTTGTGCATAAACTGTAGATGAAAACGAGTGTTTGCGTGCACATTAAATCGTGTCATATTGAATTTGGAGACAACGTGATGATGAAACAGAAAATTGTTGCGTTTAAAGATGTCTTGAACCCGAGTCGTGTCTACCGCTTCTACATTGGCAATGACACCATATTGCATTCGAGAAATGCCAAAAAATGATCCGTTCTTTTTGAATTAAACAACCCAAACACTGTCAGTAATGCATTAATACACACTGTGCTTTTGTTACAGCAATGCATGAGCTCTACAACGTGTTTTAAATATAAAGCAAAAACGGCAAGTGCATAATTTAATTTTCACAAGCTTAAAATGTGCGTCTCACCACGCAGCTGTGCGTTAAAACCTCATATATGCTCACTATAAAATATGGACATCTTTGTTTTATTTCACAGTTAAGTAATAATTAATGAGTTTATGAGCATTAACCATTTCTAGGACACAGTGTCCCCCCGCTGTTAACGTCAGGGGATGGTGTGAATGCTCTCCCCTCCTTCTGTGCATGTATGGGCGAATAACGGGTTTTATCTTCAGGGAAATTAGACTTCTTATTGTTGCATTGACAGGCTGGTATTAACACACTCAGCTGCTTCACACACTTGCTCTCAATTTCAAATTAACCCACATTTGTCATACACAGCTGTAACATCATCCCTGTTTTCACTGTAACTATCGATTCGTTGCTCTTTTGGATGCAGAGGGGCCAAGATGGATGTTTTAATGAAGGGGCTTTCTAAAGCTAAAGAAGGAATGGCAGTGGCCGCAGAAAAAACCAAAGAAGGCGTTGCGGTCGCTGCAGAGAAGACCAAGGAAGGCGTGATGTTTGTGGGTAAGAGTGGAGCATTTAATGCTGTTTTAAATACATGCATGTCACGAATGGAGCGTGTGCTGGATGCGAGTGGGAGGGTCCGCAAGCTGCGGGGCAGGAGGGGGTTGCTATCTGTTTCACTAGTTCTTTAAGCATCGCCATAGGTTAAGGTTTAGATAGTGTAATGTTGTGATTGGCTGGACTGTTGGGTGGGGTTTTCCAGGCCTCTTACGTTCATGACGTCCTAGTGAAATGAAAAAGAGGCTTTTTTTCAAGAGCCACGAAATCTCCTGTGTACTTTGAGTGCATGCTTTAGTGTTTGGCCTCTGTTGATTCCATAATACCATTCTTTAGTTATTAAAAGTCATAAAAGTTGGATATATAATAACGGTGTTGATATTTGGACTGCAGAAGAAATGTTAACCTTTCTTAATGTTTTACATTATGAATGCAGTTATTATGAAGTATTGCAGGGAAAATGTTTAGAATTTTATTGTATTGCATAAATTATATATAAGGTAATAATAGCGCTCCTACCACGATATATTTCACTTTAACAATACATGATGTACAAATCCTGATTACATATTAATTTGAAGTAATTTCATCTGTCTCTTGGACAGCCTTCCTCAAGACTATATATTTTTCATGAAATGTCCTGTTTAAATATCAATGAATTTCGTATCTTTAAAATTAAAAGCACTCAAGATACTGGACTGGTATTGATTATAGTATAACATAACAGTTTATACAGTACACAGAAAAATACATCTAATGTGTTTTTATCTTATTGGACGGCTCCTAATGCACACGCTAATTTGAGAGAGAAATGATAGCACCGTGGAGTAGTTGACTTCTGGAGATGATCCAACTTCTGTCAGATCTCCCGTTGAGCTGGAAAAAAGCAGCACGGGCCACATGTCACACTATTCCATGAGCTCATAGACTCGTATATGCACATATATAAGTATGTAAAATTCTCAGTATGTAAAATTCTTTTATTGTATACCATGTTGAGCTAAAACAATGCAAATGTCTTTTCAAGCATGTCTGACGTTATCAAAGGTTGGTTTGCTCAGTGCTGTCCCAGCTAACAGGGAACATTCAAAGAATTTTGGCTAATGTTCTCTACAAGTTCTCAAAGTTATCAAAAATATTATGTTGGTAATGTTAGTAGAACATTTTTAAAGTTATTTATCATATATCAGAAAAGTTGTTAGTGGAATGCTTTAAAAACGTTACGGAATAAATTGTTTAAATGATGTTCTCAGAACCAAGCAATAATGTTAATACATCATCTGAAAAACATTCCTAAAAATGTTTAACATTTATGTTACTTAATGAAAACATTAGGAAACGTTTTCACACCCTGTAATTGTTAGCTGGGGTGTGATTTGATCGGTAAGACGAGAAGTCGATCTTGTCTTTGACCTTGTGTAATTGAGCCTTTAGACCTTTCGGAGGCCATTTCTGTTTTTGTGCAAATTTTCTGGCCAGCATGTTACCAGCAACAAAACTCATTGGTGCTCTTCTGTTCTGATGATGAGATGAATGAATAATAAAATCCCGCCACATAAAACTCACATCTGTGCCACAAGCATCCCAGGGAGAGACAATTAGCCCAGATCTCTTCAGCCCATCTGTGGTTGATTTACAAGCATATAGCAGATCTTCCTGTCTGTAGAACAGTGTTTACTGTCATTTCCTTGCAGTGAACACAAGACTGCTGTGCTTATGCTGGGCAATCACGGTGCCTGAAAGCTATGCTTGAGTGGCCTTATGGGCGTGCGTGTTAGCGGGTGGAGCCGGGGTGCCGGTCGCCTGATAGGTTCTCGTTCTACCTTGAACAGCAGCTGCGCGATCACACCCTCTCTCACGCACATGCAACACCAACCCAGCAGAGAGAGAGAACACAGAGGACTTACACGGGCCTCTGCTGATGTCACAGTGTCTCACTGGATCTGCTGTTGAGCCTCTCTTATATCCTGTCCATTTAAAATTCATTTGTCAAGTGGTTTCTCGTGCTTGTGGTCTCGAGCTGGATATTCCCTCATGCATATTTAGCTATTGCTCATGTTTGGAATTAGGAACTTGAACAAACAAACTAGTATTAAGTCTAGTAGTGATGGACACGTGTGCTATTACATTTTCTAAGCAAGCAGACTTACATTGCTTCTCACATTTAAGAGCTACATTGTATAAGCCTGTGTGTTCATTGGGAATCAGACCCATAAACTGTAGGAACACTTATAAGTTTCTCTTTCAGACAACAAGGATGGTAAAATGCCATAGATTTCTATTGGAAGAAGAAACCCAAACCATATATAAGGAAAGAATATAATATAAGCCTGAAAGTTGATTTTTAAATTATAGTCATAACTAAAAAGTTTATATAGCGGAGATAGTTTCCAGCAAATTAAATCAGTTCTTATCAACATTGAATCACTATTTATCAAAACTAATGTTGGTACATTTTTGGAATAGAAATGATTAGAATTTAGAATGTTTGACATTATATAGGAACTCTTCTCTGTTGGAGGTGTTTTAACTCACTGAAGCAGGACAGTTATATTGATCAGGCTGAGATACAGGTTCAATTAACTTTAATGATTTTTGTAGTGAATCTTTAAATGAAGCTACTACAAGAATCTCAGCCTTGTATTTCACATTGACATACTTATTGTGTGTCTGTATCATGCACCTATCTGCAGCCCTATCACTGTTTTTTAGAGGACTCGTTTAATGTGTGCTTGACAATCATTATAGACTTTGTAAATGATTTTATTATGTTTTTTATGTGCTTTCAGGCAGCAAGACCAAAGACAGTGTTGCAACAGGTAAGGCGACTCTGCCAATTGTCCTTTAGTCTTGTCTTGTAAATAATGAATAAGTCTCATTTAATGTGCAGAAAGGGCAGGACAGGCAGCCTGCCAGGTGCAACTGAAACAAACAGCTCTGTGTCTAGATAAAATTTCACAGGGATGTTTTGTGTGATTAGCTGCTAGCCTCTTCATCAGCATCACATTATTTTTAAACCCCATTGATTACCATATTTGGTATTACTGTTTTAAAGCATGTATATAAACATAATGCTACAATAATAAATAAATAAAAATAATTGTTATTGCACATAATGCCATGTAATCACTTTTTTGAATCACTGTAAGAACAGTTACATGCAATATGAATTATTTTAGTTACAGTATGAATCATTAGCTGTTTTCATTTTTAATCATATTTAAACGTAATTAATGATAAAATAAATCCAGTATAGCCAAAGTTTAAAAGGATACACATATATGTGAAGTCGAAGTGATACATTGTAAAATACAATGTGATCAAAATAAGTTACGTAATTTCAACGTTTTTTGTAAGTTACAAGTCAGCAACAGTCAAGATTTTAAATTGTAAGTTGAAACAACTTGTGGAACTAGTATGATTAAATTTAAGGCATTTAATTAAACATTTAAGGCAGCAAAAAAATGTTTCACAGTGTGCAAGTTATGCAAAATGATATGTAAATGAAATATGATAATGAAAAATAATGGTCATATTTGTTTTCCCAAACAAATGCTGAGTGTCAGTGCAGTGAGTGTGTGTTTGTGTTTAACCTGTGATGTGTTTGTGATTTATCACCGGTCAGTGGCTGAGAAGACAAAGGAACAGGCGTCTCAGCTGGGAGGAGCTGTGATGTCTGGAGCGGGAAATATCGCTGCAGCCACAGGCCTGGTGAAAAAGGACGAGTTCCCCACTGACATGAACGTATGCTCTGTTATTAGATTTAACTCCATTTCATTTCACCTTTCAGTTGTAACAGCCCTTCATTGAAATGTTTTGGGTCAGATTTGTGCTGCATTTTAACTCATGGACGAGAATTTGTGGTGATAAATGTCTAAAGGTATTTTGTAGACAGGGAATAATGTCAATGCAGGACCACATAAAAAGGATTAAGGGGTAATTAAATGGCACTTAGAAAAATATACATGGCTGTCATAGCAGAGAAATGAATATAGATGTCTGTCAGGGCACTTTTGTTGTCTCAGACAATCACCTTCACATCAGAACACAACATATAATGGAGGGCCACTTACCCCACAGGGAATATTGTATCTTACTTATCTTACTGTTGTCTTTTCCTGTGAGCTTCCCCCTCCCTCCATCTCTCTCTCTCTCTCTTTCTCTCAACCTTGCCCAAGGTCATATTACAAATTGCACAGTACTTAAAAATCCACTATTGGAGTTGAAGGCAGCCAGACTTTAAACTTAGGATCTTCTACAATAGAATAAACAAACTGGCTCTGTTGGAACCTGGCTCTTCCCTCTTCCACCAGGCTTTACAATTAGTCTTGTCTCTTGTGGTGACTCAATAATCTCGTAAATCACTTAAGGAAACATAAGAAGCTTACAGTATACTGTAAACTGTACGTGCATATTCGCTGTGTTTACTGTATGTATGAAGCCTGCTGTAGACCATGAGCCAGGAAAAGAAAGATGTCACTAACATTCATTTTAAAGCCCTATTTATTCAGTTAATCTACTACCCTAATTCATTTAGAGGACAGCTATTGTCATAATATGAAGAGTGTGTGTAGATGGCCACTGGAAGTGTGTAGTTTAGCAGATTTGGAACATGTGAATAAGTGTGTGGGTGGTCAGTGCTAAGTGTGTGGCTGAACACAATTGTGTGATTTATGTTTGTGTGTTTTTGTTTTAAACATGCCGTACGGTTTTACATGGGTCTTTCTCTGGAAAATGTGTGTGCTGTTTGTGTCCCTATCTGTACTTTGTTATTTAGCATGTAATGCAAATGCCATGACATTTGCTGCTTTAAAAAATAATTATTTGATTTCTCTGACATCATTTATGGGGGTGACATCGTTCAATTTCAACCACTTGTTTCAAACTAATTTAAAGGGAAAGTTTACTCATAAATGAAAATTTAGCCATTTTTGGTCTATCCTCATATTATTCCAAGCCTGTATATTTGTCTTTCCTCCATGATAAACAAAAGGAGATGTTGAAAGTTAATGACTGACAGCCTAATAGTTTAAAAAATTGTCAGTGTTTTTCAAATGTCCCCTTTAGTGGTTCACAGGTGAAGGAAAGAAATTCAGGTTTGGATAATTTGCCCTGTAGGCACTGATTTACAAAAAATATGTAGGACTCAGATTTGTTGCTCAAATGACACAGTTTCCTGAGAATGACCTGTGTGTGAGTTTTATAGTATAATGTACATGAAGGCTTTGGCCTGCTGTGTAGTAATCTTGTGATTGTAGACTGCTGAATACGACCTAAATTACTGTGATAGCTCAGTTTAAAAATAATCCTTTTAGTGACCCAGAACTGTAAAAAATTCTGTGTAGGTAATGAGAAATTCTCTCTCCCACTCTCTCTCTCACTCATTCACTCTCTCTCTTACTCTCACTCGCTCACTCTCTCTTTTTCCTTCTCCTGCTATAAAATGCAGTTTAATAAAAAATGTATTGCGCATACATGCATAGCAAATGATAGCAAAACAACTTTTGGCAGATGCATGGCTGATACAGTATATATAGTACATACAGTAAACATAACAGCCATATAGGTGCCAATATTTAACATTAACAATATGTGATATTGTTTTGTAGTGCTTATGTAGTTTTGTCTAATAAAAACAACTGTTGTGGCATTGTTGGGTTTTAAAGGTTTTAATGTGTGTGTCCACAGCCTGAGTTTGGTCAGGAGGCCACAGAGGAACAAATGGGTGAGGGTCTCATGGACCCTGAGGGACAGACGTATGATGAGACCCAGCAGGTCAGAACATTATCTTTCACAGTATACACACCACCCCCAAGTTCAAGACAACATGTTTCTGATACTACACTAGTCACATCAATCATTTTATAAATAGTAAACCAATAGTAATTTTTGCAAAATACCCCTTAACATTTTTTAAAAATGTATGATTTTACAAAAATATAATATTTCACATTTAACACATTTATTAACACATTTGTTCCTGAACGTGTCATCAGTATACTCAGTTATGGTGGGATTCCCTGCATGGTGTCTTTCTGTTTTCTCCCCTACCTCTACCCATCCTCCACCCCACCACTCTCTCATTACTTCACAGCCATGCTGTATCTGCCCACAAGGGAGTGGTGCTGACATCATAAGCCCTGTTGCATTGTGGGTAGTGATGAAGGCTCCCCCTACCATATTGAGGAGATGGGCTATTCCATAAGATTATTAATGTTCATGCTCCATCACAGAGTAAAACAGGGCCACCCGATAATGATCCTGACATTTTACATGTAGCATATCTTCAGATGTTTCTAAAGGCTTTTTATTAATTTAAATCAAACAGTCTGTGAAATCAAATCTATGAAATAAATCATTGTGGTAAGCAGGCTGGTCAGCCCAGTCTGAAAGCCTCAGCTGCCCTCTGCTGAGAAAAGCAGGTACTGCAACAGAACTCAAAACAATCCTGACATTATCCAAGTAGGAATCCTGAGATTCCTATTTGGAATTTACTTTATTAGTGCTTGGAGTCCCAGATCCCTTAATGTTGTATGTTTTAAAGGTAACCTTTTAAATTCCTGATTTTAGTGTGTTTTATTATTTGGACGTCTTTATCAATATTGCCAATAAGATCATATTTCAAAAAGCAAAAGCAATAATTAACATAATGTTTTCCAAAATGTGAACTTCCTGTTTCTGTTTACAGGAGAACCAAGATTACGAGCCGGAGGCGTAAATGTCACATTCCAAATCCAGCCAGCAGCACAAAAAGTTTATATCAATAACAAGTACAAACCATCACAATAAACCCTGTTGCAAAAAAAAATAAAAAATACAAAAACATAAATATATATTCCAGTTAATCCTGCCGAGAAATGTTCTTCCTATCAGATATATACTTTTATTATGATATATTGTAAATGTCATGTTCTGACAGTAGTGTGTTGAATGTAGCTCTATGCTGACTGCCGGGGGCCTTTTTGTCTCGTTTCCTTGACTCCCTCCCAATGAAACGAGACCGGCTCCCCTCTTTGTGACTCTTTGTACTTGTGCACCTGAATTTCTATATGTGTAATAGATGTTTCAAATCTTCCAATAGTATATTGGGGGTTAAAATATCTTCGGGTAAATATTATATATAGCTGTGTGCAATGCCTGTTTGTGGGATTTTTTTATTTAATATTAAAGCAAGTTGTTTATGTTTTTGAAGTAAAGGTTTTATACGTTGTAACTTTATAGTTGCTTGTGAAATCATTCCAGTGGATTATTCATTAGAATTGGGCAAATTGTATCTGTTTGTGTGTATGTATGCGTTTGTGTACTGGAGATTTTAAAGGTAGTGTAAATGTGTCTTGAAATGTTCATGGATGTCAGGTCAATATGTGCTTTACAATGCTGGAAATGTCAATATTGTCATTCAAGACAAGTGAATCCTGTAAATAAAAAAGAAAAAACATTTCTGTTGTTCAGTTTCTCATTCAAAGCTCAGGAGAAGCTCTGGAGATCTTATCTGGAGGTCTGATTTAAGTCTCAACTTTGTTTCTGCTAAAATTCCCTAAAACAAACATGAATGACAAATGTTAATACAGTAAGAATATAGAAAACTAAAATATGATGTTTGATTCCAGACAGTTATTAAACTGGCAAATAAAAGCACAGTGTCAGATGTTTTGATCTCATCTCAAACTCCATAGGAGGCATGTACAGAACAGAGCAATAATATTGTCCTCTCCACGTAATCCCTTGAGAACGAAATTTAATATGAAAGATATCTTGCAGAGAGATATTAAGACAAATACAGGGAATGACGTCAACCATCATTCCTATCTGCCCCCCCTTATCAACAGGATGTCTGGTTGGGTCTCCAGAACAGAACAAAGTCCTCAACAGACATGCTGAGTCAAACAGAATGAGTGTAGGGCCATGCTGGACCACATAGCTGGCATACCTGCGTAAGCCAGACGCTATTGAGGGATTAGGATGTGTAATCGTACTGGAATGTGGTGCCGTCCATCAGCAGAGGGTATTTAAGGGCCCTGCTGCCGGTGGCCCGTTTATGCTGGGCTGGTAAGACTGTACGTGTGGTCAGTATCATGGCTTCCTTCAAGAAGTCTCTGGACGGTCTGAAGAGCACCACACAGTCTGCCACTAAAGGCGTCACTGACAGTGCAGGTACTGCTGGATACACACAGGGCTCATCTGGGGTGTGTCTTTTTATTTGGTGACTAAGTTTCAAATTAGGAAAAAACTGGAATTTTTCCTCATCTGTGGAGGAATTCTGAAGAACATTGTTGAGGGTTTATTTTAAATTTATTTTTAGGTTTTCAAATTAGATTAGTGCATTATTAATTTGATGGGCATGTTCACAAGAACATTTAATGCAGGGAATAATTTTTGGATTATGTTGTAACTTGCTGCAGAATTGCTTCTGTTGTGTGTGAAATACAGTTCAAGCAGCACAAGATGTCGTGCACCAGGTGGCAGAATCCTCCAAAGAAACCACCAACATGGGTAAGACAGCAGACAGCGGTCTGTGTTACAGTCTGTACAGACATATAAATATATGCTTGAGCCTGCATGTCTGTTTTACTGTTAGTCAGTCTATGTGAATCATTTAAAGGCAGAAATATTTTTATTCAACACTTTTCTAGACACTAAAAATTATTTTTCATTTTTGCATTATATAACATTGTTTTCTTTATTAATATTGTTACATTGTGTGTGTGTGTGTGTGTGTGTACACAAACAGCTGCTGAGGAGGCTTCCAGACAAACACAGTCTGTTATAGACACAGCTACAGGGAAAGCCACAGACACCATTAAGGAGTTTGGACACAAACTGAGTTCCAAATAAATGCTGCACTCCCCAATCAATCTGACATTTCATTTATGTGGAATTCCATCATTTTGCTTTTTTAATTGAATTTCATTGAAAATAATTTTGATTAGCATTTTAGCTTTGTAATTGTACCATGCAACCAAAATGGACACATTAAGCAATTTTAATTATAGATAATTCTATATTCAAAAGTCTGTTCAATGATTCTTGTGCTTTGAAAAATACATGATACATTCCGTTCACCTATGACTGTGTCTTCATATTTCAAACCTAGTTTCAAACCTAAACATATTTCAGTGCTAGTATGTTTTGTTTGTAGTGTGATGTTCCCTGCAGATATAGACTATGTCCACTTTTCCAGTAATCCTTTTCTATTATTTTGCCCTTCTCTCACGTCATGAAGATCAGAGGAGGGGGTGGTTATATGTCTCTATGGCAACATAACATGGATAGACCGCTGTGAAAGAACTTTCATTCAAAAGTGTTTTAGGGCATATTCAGTTTTCCTGTGGAGGTCAAGAGATGATTCTTTTGATTATGGCTGTGATTCGCCAATGTACTTACTTTAGATGTGTTATACAGTAGGACATACACTTTAATGCAACAGTGTTTATGCTTTTATAAGTACAACATAATTGTTATGTTAGTATGTTATATTGTTGACATTTTAAAAGAGTTCAGAAGATGTTAAACACATAGCTAACTATCACATTATGAATGCATTTGGATGCAAGATTAATTCCTTTTTCAAAGAATATTTCTAACAGCTTTGCAGCAAGTGTCAAAAGACGAGCGTATGTTCTCGTTCCTAAGAATCTATGTGGAGAAGGAGTCCTGTTGAGTCTGGAGGGGTGTGTTATGGACCAGGTGCTTTTTGTCAAACTTGCCATGGGAGCTGCTACAGGGCCCATAATACCGTATTCCAATATTTAACATTATTTTAGGCACCTGGAGGGAGAAATTAACGGCATTTCATAATGCACATAGCTGCATTTGGAGTAGTATGAGATTCTTCTTTGTGTTTAAATTAAAATGTTGTGTTTATTTTAACCTATTTTAACCTGTGTTTATTTAGCATTAGCAGTATTTATTTATTTATTCAATCAACGAAAAATTCTGCAAATTCCTTAAGGTGCAAGCAGTCAAAGTCTATCGCAGACGCAAATGTCAAACGGTTTCTAGCATCCTAAGAAAATGCGTCTATTTAATTCACCACCGATCTCCATTAGTACCCCCTCCCTCCCCCTCACACCTCCGTGCTGTCTCCACCTCCGCATCCTCTTCATTTTTACATCTATACCCACATCTTCCTCCTCCTCGTTTGCCTGTGATGAAGACTGCTTCTCTTGTTTTCGGTAATGTATGAAATGTGTTGTCTGCTCCCCCTCCCCACTCCCCCATCCAAGCAGTCACTCCGCCCCTGTACTTGGCTTGTTGCTAGGCAACAGATACTCTGTGGGAGCGTGTGATTGGCAAAAGCGCTCGGTTTTCATGGTGAGTACAGGCGAAAGATGCGCAACGCGGTCCCATGGCTTGGCTAAGGTGTCCGACCAGCATGGGATTGTACACACACGAACACTCGCACATATCCAAAAAGAATCTTGCTGGTTGGTTTATTGTTGTGAAAAGGATGCTGTCATTGTCATGCAGTCGCATATATGCTTTCCATTAAAATATATAGAGATTTGATTATGGCAGAGATAAAGATGTATTACAGTATTATATATTACAGTCTAGAAACTTTCATTCTCCGGTAAAGCAATTCACATTGAGAAACATGTTTTGATTTGTCTCTTGCAAAAAGCAAAAACAGTTAATTCTGTAGATTTCAAAAGACAAAAACATCAAAACTAAACACATGAACTAAATTGTACAAAGTGTCTGTCTTTGTTCCTATGATCACAGAGACATTATTATTGGTCCATTTATTTTATGGCTTGTCTGACAAAGTAAATGTAGGATTTCGTCTGATTTTTTGTTTACAAAGGAGCCTTGTTTTTTTATTTCTTTTTCCAAAAAAAAAAAATGAAACCTGGATATTTGCTTCACCATTTGCTTCTGATTAAAGAGCTGGAGAGACTTTGTCATTTCATTACCACTCACTGCCAGGTTGAGTCTGGTTTCCAGGGAAACTAAAATCAGAAGCCTTTAGTACTCTCAGCCACAGTAAAATCCAAGGACCACCATCCAGTGTGATTCTTCTGGAAAACAAACAAATACAGTCCGCCACTTATCATTACAAGCACCACCAGCAGAGCTTGGAGTACCAAGAGCTGCCTTGGATCTGGAATCTTTGAAAATATGGACACGGTTTTTGGTCAGTCATTCGGTTGAGGTATGTGTCATTGGGCTGTGTTTTAAAAACAGTTTCATTGTGTGCTATCCTAGTTTCTTTCCTTCTTAGTGAAGGTTAGTGTTACTGTGCAAGTTTTTCTGTGGATGTATGTAATGAAATAGCTGTCGTACATTCCAGAGCAGTGACATAACTGAATCTTTCATAAACAAAACAACCTATTGACAACCAATAGTACTCTTTCTTTTGTAAGTACTTTAAGGTTTAGGTTTTGTGTCTTTATTATTTTAAAAATACAATTGATGATTTTTGGTAGTGTCTGAAATCATTACAAAACATCCATTAAGCGTGTATTGTATCTCACTCACTCCATGAGATGACATTCTGATCTGTAATACGTTTTTAAAAGCTGTTTGTTTACTGCGTGTATGTCTGTGCCCTCATTAACACATGCCAAGTGTTCATTTTTATACATTGCACCTATATTCATAAACTAAACGCATTGTATGTAAATGTTTTATTTTTTAGCAAAGCCATCAGATCAGCATCAGAAAATTTAGTGCCCCTCTATCACAAACCCATCTGTACACTCATGGAGGGTCCTGTTCTGACAGAAAGTGAAGTTTGGAAAGTTGGTTCAGGGGCCAACACAAGTTTAAACACCAGTGACAGAAATATTGACTTTTCAGCCCTTGTGAATGTCAGCGAGTGTGATGAAAACTTAATAAAAACATCTGAAAACCCAGCGACTGCAGTCCAAAAGGGGATCGGCAGCAATACAGAGGAGCAGCTCAATCCAAAGGTTACAACAGATCAGATGAATTCAGTGACTCAACATGAGCTGCGATCAGAAGAGCATTTATCTTCTACTCAAACAGAAGCCAAGAGCAATGAGCCATCTGAGTTGCCTTGTAAACAAGAGGGGTGTGTTAACCAAGCAGAGGAACCAACAGATGAAATCTGCTTTGCACCTGATCAACAAGACCTTAACCAGGAGGTTAACCAGGAGATCACCATACTAGTGACCAATCATGACAGTATTTGGGAGGATGATGAGAATGAGGATTTAGAGGAGCAGAAGATATACATCTGCCCTACTGAATCCAAGACCACCTCTTCTGTTGACAGTGAAGGACCAGCCGAGGATAAAAGCCAAGATGGTTCCATTGTCACAGCAAACATGATTGAGGTCAGTCAGATCCAAAAGACCAACGTGATAAGCAATGTATCAGCTGAGGAAGAACCAAAATCACCTAAAGATCAAGCACAAGTGGACAATAGAGAAAGACAAAATATAGAAAGCAGCAATGAGACAAACTCCGCGAAAGACCAGCATAAAAATAAACAAAGCACAGATTCAACCACCCCTCAGAAAATGAACGCAAGTAGCACACATGCTAACACTAATACTAAACCCATAATCTCAGTCAAAGTGGAAGTCTGTGGTCTTAAAGATCTGCCCACGCAACCTGTCGGTGAAGAGGCAAACACAAAAGAAAAGAAATCTGAATCTACAGAATCCAAGGATGCTGGCCAGCTCTGTCAAGAGACGCTTGTTTTGACTCGGTCACCTGGACGCCAACAGCACATGCAAACCCAGGTCAGCCTGGAGGTGATGTATCACTCTGTGGCCACCAGCCCCATGACCCCTCCTGAAGGGTCTGCTGCTTTTCTTTTCCCAAGCACCTTTGGGAAATTGGCCAACAAGTGCAGTACAGAGGTGGCCCAGACCATTGAGACCAAAGATGCTGAGCTGCAGGTGGGCCTGCAGACGGAATTCCGTTCAGTCGCCACAGCTCCAATGACCCCCATCATCCTGACCGCGCCTGAGGTCTTTCCAGAACCAGAACCACGTATAGGGGCGGTGACAGAGGAAGCACCAGAACCCGTGCAGGAGGTGAGCTGGGATGAGAAGGGAATGACTTGGGAGGTGTATGGTGCAGTGGTTGAGGTGGCAGTGTTAGGCACAGCCATCCAGAAACATCTGGAGAAGCAGGTGAAGAAACATAAGAACCAACCTTCAACATTGCCTGCACTGACAGATGCTTCACAAGCAGGCATGACAGAAATGGCCGTGCCCATCCCTTCAAGCCCTCCCCCCACACCAGATCCCAACAAATGCAGCCCAGCCAAAGACCAGAGTACAAAAAATGAGGAAAAGGACATCCAGAGGGCCGGGCGTCGACAGAACGTGTTTCGTCGGTGGTTCAGGAACATCCGGCGGCCGAGTTGCTGTTCAAGACCACGTCAAGATGAGGGTAACTAAGGGACTTTAGCTTCAGTTTTGGTTCTTTTGCAGGACTGGAGTTTCTTCAAAGAGTTCTTTTTCATTACAGGGTATTTGTAATGACCCAGATGGACATTTAAACATTATCATTTATAATCATTTTTTGTTCGTATTACTTTCATATGCTTTGAGCAGTTAATAGATTTTATTTCTTGCTCTTCTCAATGTTTTGCTTCTGTTAAGATCTGCTACCCAGATGCTGTTGTGGTCAGCAAGGATCACTATTAAAGTGCCCTTTATATAACGTCTATTTCTAAACAAGTCAATTTACCTTTAAAATTTCTATTATTAATTTGTCTATATATAAATTCAATAGATATATTAAAGGAGCAGTAAAAACATTTACAGAGCTACAGTACCAAGTACTGTGATTTAAATATAAATGACCCTAGAAATACTCAGTATTTGAGGCATAAATAAATAGGTGACGCTTATGGTTTTGCAATAGTAAAATGTTTGGTGTTATTTTAGATTGTTTCAAACTATCTTTTTCTGCAGCTTTTGTGTAACGTGCAGTTTTTAAGTAAATTTGTCTGGTTTTCGTGGTTAAGCTTAACACATCCATCATAGACACACAGCTGATGTGTCTTATTGTGATTATTGTGATAGCTGTAAAGTAAAGTAGTTTTGAAATTAAATCATGTCTATAAAGGAAAAGCAAACACTTGGCTTTTCACTAATGTTGGCCAACATGACTAAGTTTAATTCAATAAAGTAGCAAAATTAAAGAGCACTATCAAGTGATTGCACTTAGTACATATTCAACAATATACCATATATTTAACAATACATCTATACATATAGAGAGTTTAAGCTATGTACACCCTGGTCACCAAACTAGCTTAGCAAGATCCGCGATCTTTATTTGCTTGCTTTGACACATTTGACTCAGACCTTAGCCAAGCACGCTAGTGCCAGGCAAAATTTGGCAGGCTTCACACACAGTGTTATTCTGTAAATTTACTGTAAATTACTTTTTAGTGCAATGTATGTGTTAGCTAATAATTTCTGCTGTTTCTGTTTTGTTATATAGAAAATAATATTACAAGAAATTAAGAATGGTGCGGCTGAGGCCATTTCAAAGCGAGTTCAGATGTTCCCTACAGCAGAACTTCAGATGAAGGATTGATTATAAGTTATTCCAAGAGTTTTTAATATCAAATGAATATGAAGGAAAAATATACAGAATAAAACAAACATTAGACTTCAAAGACAGTTTTCAGTGCCATAAAAACAGTTCCACTCGTTCATTTAAAAGTGCAGTAATGATGTGCAGAGGGCAAAGGTCAACTGTAAAGGTGTTGCTTTGACAGCCTGTGTCAGAAATTCAGGCAGACCGTTCAGAGTCTTTTCTTGTTGTATGGCAGGGCTGAATGTTTAAAGGATAAAGGTCTGAGGCTGGAGGTTAAAGGTCAGTGGTGCTCATAGAAGAGTTTTCAAACATGAGACCGGGACTCGCTCCTCCTCTCTTCCTCTCCCGCTGGGCTAATGCTGCACCCAGAGGCTCAATGTAGAGCGATTCAGCCTCTTCGTCTTCCTCATCCTCCTCTTGAATTATCTACCAAACAAGAGAAAACACAAAATATAAGCACACAAAGATATACAACTAAATTAAGAGCTTATGTAGACTTCCAAATGCAATTGTAAATCAAGTCCCAGTCATTTATACAAACGTGGGATCCAAAAGACTTGACATTTTGATGACATTAAAAACATTTTTAATACATTACCATCATTGGCACTGTATCTTTCTCTGTCAAGGCCATATCAATGTCCAGAGAATTAAGGCTAAAACAGAACAGACACAAAATCAGATACTCACAAAGCCAAGGTATGTTATGAAATATAAATTGTTATGAGAGGACACATTTTGGACCAGTGTGATTGCTTAAAAAGAGTCAAAAGGACATGTTCTGTTTACCATGTGGTATAGCTTGAGGTCTTCAATGTTACAAGAATACAACATGTTTATCTATGTTTATACTGCTAAATAAAACTGACAGGCTAATAAGAGCAGGAGACATTTGATCACAGTAATTGTTAACATAACATTAAAAATAACATTTTAAATAGGACCATCTGTTTTGAAATGTATTATTCCTGTCCTAAAATTTTAGATGCTGTTTCAGATGAAGTGCAGACAAACTGTTGCCTTCCTTAATAAGACAACAAACTAGTAAACAATTAACTAACGAAGGTCATTGAATGGTGCTGATCTAGAATCAGTTTATTTTACTGCAGTGTTAGTTTAAATATTGGATCATCTTGTTCAGATCAGTTCAGAACAGCTGTGTGCTCATTTTATACCTTTTTTTTTTTACCACACACTGTCCAAACACTGTCATAACTCATAATTACACACTGTTTGAAAATTATGACAGGTTATGTCATTAATAAAGGTGCCGTTTTATAGCTGAAAGCACAGCTAATTATATAAAAACGTATGATTAAAGCATTTAAACGAGCTATGATTGTAATTTCTGTCACCACGCTTGAAGTATTGACAGCCCTAATAATTATTACGTATAATAATTAATAATACAACATATTTTGACAACAAAATCACATTGTGAGATAAAAGGAGCAGGCCTTTGTTGGTGTGCATATTCACATGTGTATGTATAAACAGTATTCAGCAGTTCAGCAGTGTAAAAGTGGTGTGAAACCACTTTGAAGATGTTTCGTCATCTTCTAATCCACAGTAAACATTTTAGAGATTATGAATATAACAGTGATGTGTAATGCAGAGCCCTGTATCTTCACCGTACCTCTCTCTATCCGCACTGGATCCATCCTCATCAAAGCCAAGGTCTGTGGCTGTGTCAATATTCATGTTCAGTACCGGGTTTGCTCTGTGGAACACAAAGCACACAATCTCACACATCAGCAGTGGGCCAGAATCCCAGTCCAAATGAGATGACCGGGCCAGAATTTTGTTGTAGTTGGTTGTGGAACTTTGTTATCACAATTCTTACCCTTCTCTGGTGTATTTATTGGTTCCAGGCACCACAGGTCCACTCTTCTGGTTCTCTATCACCACTGCAGCTGCAGAGTTCATAGCTTGGGATGCCTTGAGTTTCCTCTTGTAGCTTTAATGGTAAGACAGAGCAGCAGAGTTAAGAGGTTAAATTGTAAATCTGACACCACTGCAAAAAGAATGGAGTGATTTGGGCATGTGTGTGCGTTTGGGTGTGCATCAAGAAGAACTATTTTAAATTGGTTGAAATTGGTGCTTTGTGTTGTGCGTGTGAGCACGAATCAGGCAGAGCTGACCCAGCTAACAACTTTAGGTGGTAAGAACGTTTCCCTAACATGTCCAAGTAACAAAACTGTTAAAAATGTTATGTCATGATCTATGATCTAAACATTAAAAGATGTTCTACTAACATTACTGCAAAAACGTTTTTGCTAACTTTGAGAGAACTTTAGCCAATGTTCTGAGAACATTAACCCTGTTAGCTAGAGAGATGGCACCATGCCTATGTTGAGAACAGGTTTAACAGGTAAAATCATCTGCTGTACCTTATCAACCAACCAAAGCACAGCCTTAACACATCTATCACAGGCCTATCACAAACTGGCTTGAAAATAAGTCAACAGGTATAATAAAGGGTACAATACAATTGTTAAAAGGTTTCCCAAAAACAACACCCGCCAAGCACTGTATGAGTAAAAGGTGTTTTTGTTTGTAAATAAAAATACAATAGAAAATAACAAATGTATCATAGAAGAAGGAGATCTTACTTTCGTCTAATGCACACAAGAGAGGTGGTTGTCACAACCAGAACAATCACAAGTGCTGCCATCAGTCCAATCATGATGTAAACCTCAGTCTTCATCTCTTTCTCTCCCTCAGTGGTTGACGACTGTTATTTGAGGAAAAACAGTAAAGAAAGACTCATAAAACCAACACAAAACTAACAAATGAATGTGATGAACATAATGAATACGAACGTTCTCGCGCCTAATGTTCAGAAAATAATAATTCAGTGTCAAAGAAACTGTCAGCGTATTCAGAAAAGAACTTACAATACCAGTAAATCCAAACTGAGACAGAATGACTCCATATTCCATGTAGACCTCCTCGGAATTCAGAATTCTGTTCACATCATTGTAGTCAAGCGCTGAGCCATTGGGGAACACAAAATAAGCCTCCAAAACAGTCACCTTTTCAGCACTGCACAAAACAAATAACAATAACTTT
>JAZGTK010005219.1:0-22873 GCA_036877625.1 Ambastaia sidthimunki
TTTAGACCCCCTAGTGGCTAAAATAATGCATTTCAAATGTTCAGTGAAAGCTTTAAATGTCACAGCAGACCAGAATAAAAAGATTGTAACCATATGGCTAAACTGACAGATCGTTTATCCTTCTGCGCTCACCTGTCCTCAAATGATGAGATGTTCTCCTGAACACACATTTCATGAGCGCTGATGATATCCGTGTCTTTCAGAGCACTGGGTCTTTCCAGCTCTATAACAGACTCATATTTGCTGCGTTCTGCAGGCTTCTGGTCATCGTATGATGCCGGGCTCCCTCCATACAGACTATCTTTGCTCGATAGTTCCGTTAAAGCATTTCTTCTGCCCCTCTGACTGTCTGGAGAATCAGAGGTTCGAGCCCAGGAGCTGAACTCTGACCCCAAGGTCAACATCCGCCATGTTCCAAACGTGGCCAGTCGAACAGCTTTTTTAATAAGATGAGAGATAATGAACACAAATTGACTGAAAACATAAATTACAGAGAAAACAAGACTAAAGAAACAAGCATGTGAGGTACAGGGTGAAAGATAAAGGGCTTTCTGTCATGTTTAAAATAAATTAGTAGGAGATAGAAGAGAACATTTTACAGAAACTGTCTGTCTGGGTTATATTTCACCCCAAAATTATAAGGAAATTAAAATAGAAACTATAATACAAAATTAAAGATTTTCTTTATTGTAACATTTGCATGACAATTAAGCTAATTTCCTCTATAACTTGGAACCAAAAAATCTAATGCATGTAATTTGATTTAAAAAAATAACTTACAATTTAAGTTATGTAGATACATAATTTGGTAAGGAATCGTTTTTGTATTCCCATTTTTATTCAGATTTAAATGAACTGTCATGAAAACTTCAGAACACAAAAATTCTCATTTTATGCAAAACTAATATTTTGCATTGGATTCATCTTTTGCTTTTTAAGCTGTTTAATGGCACTGACGGTCGTCAGCTACTAAAGCAAAATATTTACAGCATCATTCATCATTTAAAAGTGTAATACAGTGTAATACAGGTGGACAAGAATCCACTTCAAACCAATGACACAGAAACTTCTGACAGACGAACTCAATGAATGTCCTACCGTAGATCACTGTGGACTTTCTCTCTTTCCAGTTGGAGTTACTATGTGCTGACCTCATGACCTCAGATTTATCTTGTGTAGCTCTGTGAACTTTTACTATCCAGTTTCTCAGCTGTATCCACAAACCGCAGAGCTCATAACGGTTCTGACCGCAATAACAGAACCGCAGTCGAGTATTACAGCTCGTCACTGTGGAATGCGGAAAGGCGGTTTCCTGTCTCGCTAGTTAAAAGCCTTTATCATCAGGCCAGAGGTCTTCTGTCACCAGCCGGATTTCATTGGCTCAAGTACAGCGTTACTTTCTCTAATCAGGAAGAGAACAATCATTTAGTTTATAAATCTCTGAAAAATGTCCCTTGATAAACAACCAACAGGCTTCCTGCAACTAACTCTGCTGGTCATGTTTATAAAACTGAAACTACAACATTTAAAACTTTATCCACTGTTACCTTAAAAGATGAGAGAGGACAAATGGGAGAGATTGATCCAACTTTTGAAACAAACATGTTGCTGTAATAATATCCAATCAGATCCAGTGACCTTCAAACGATGTTCCAAAAATTGAGTTTTTTCACATAATAAGTGAAACACTTAATTTTATTGCTGCATAAAAGTACAGTTTTTTTCTTTTATTAGTAGTAAATTTATTGAAAAACAAAAACAGAACCAGGTGGATTGTGCATCGTGATTCACTGTCCAGAAACGTTAGTTTTTAATGTCTTTGATTTTTTTTCTCTGTTTCCCAGTGTTGTGTGTCTTTATTGATTTGCACAAAAGACGTGACTACACTATCAACATTTAAAAAGACTGTAATAGCTTCACCATCAATGAACTTATGGGACAAACATGATACAGGCTTAATGTAACCAATTATAAAACCAGAGGCAAAATAAAAAAATGAAACACTTGCTTCATCGTATTTTACAACTTGTATTTACTTAGTGAGTCATAAAAAAATAAAAATAACAAAAACCTTTTACAGCACCATTGCTTTTCCTATCGGCAATCGCATTTCGTTCAAATCTGAACTAAACGTTCCCGTTCTATTCCTACAGCTTGTGTCTCAAAAGCATGCTAGTAAGTTCTGTCAATGTAAGCAGGTACAGAAATGTTCCAAATATCTTACAGTTTGCCGTGAGTGTGGTGCGTGTAATCACGTTGAAGAACAGCCATTCTGTCCACGCCTGTAACAAGCAGGAAATGACCCATAGGGCTGTTTTTTAAACCTCATCCAGGCATTCATTTGCACTTCCAGTAGAGATTTTGCATCTTTGAAGTCTGCAAAGTCCAGCAGAAACGGACGAGAACGTGCAGTCTTGGTGGATAACGGTAGCAGTTGGCTGTGAGCCAGTCAAAGAGGAGAACGAGGGAGATAATGTCCAACAACTGAGGCGCTACTCATGAAATGCATCTGAAGTTAATACAGGCCACTCGTGACCTTGACTGTAACAGGAAAAGGGGCGTCTTTTGAAATCTTATGATACATATTGTGTAACCGTATAAAAATGGTTGCAAAGTGCAGACTAACGTGCGAAATGTTAAATTATTATTTCAAATTCATTCTGTATTTTCGATCTGTCAGATGTTTGCTTGTCAGCTAAAGTTCATGGAAGGTGGAGATATGTAATGGCAAATGAGTTCAGGAAGTTGAGCTGAACAGGTAAACAAAAATGGCGATTGAATTGTGCGTAGAATTGCTAAAAAAAGTATTTAAACTCAACGTGCCAGACACACACACTGTGTCTTAACTGGACCCAACACAGCCTCGTTTTTGAGTCCATTTAGAGCTCATTTTATGACACTGAACCAAGTGTACTCACATCCAGAGGGGTGGAGCTAAGATAAAAAAAAAGAAAATTGCACCAATCACCACAAGTCCAGCCCACATGTGCAATTCTCACCTTCTGTATATCAAGAAACTCAATGCATTCCTTGAGCATTTTAACTCCAGAATCAACCAGTCAGGTATCAACCAATCAGGACGTCAAACCACAAGCCCAAAACATGGCATTGTGAACGTAGCTCAAGTAGCCAACCAGGGCAACTTGAGTCGATTCTGATCGGACACTGTTAGTGATGGCCAACGCTGGTGATGGAGGGTGACAGGCTGGTAGAAGGTGGAGAACCAGATGTCTGATTGCAGAGATGGTTTATGGGGATCTAGCTGGGGCTGGATGGGGTGGAGGAGCTGGTATCGGGCAGGGCGCTGGGCTGCTGGTTGCCGGGCGTGCTGTCTGCATGTCTCTGGGCGATGGCTGCTGCAGAGTGTTTGCACTTCGAAGAGCCACACTGGCAGCTGAAAATCTTTCCCTTTATGTCCCAAAAATGATCTCCGTAATCAAACCTGCGGAGACGGAAGAATTTACAAGAGTGATTCAAAAATGCTTGAGTAGTTCTTAAAGCTTCAATGTTCACATGTGGGCTGCACAAATTCTAAATAATTCTGGTATATCACAAATGTGCATAACGCAATGGTTTGCAGTAACTGAATTATTTTAGTGCTTATAAAAGTTATGTATAGTCAGTTTTAGGTTGATGCTATCAGAAGTGTAGCTTTCTTTTCCCAGAAACAATGTGAAACATGGAACCACTGATGTAGGGCATGATGGGAGGTTAACATGCTAACTATCATGTTTTAATATGTAAATGGTCATTAAATATCTGACCCAAGTTCCTCTCCAGCTTTAATGTTCTTGCTGGCGAAGAAGGCGATGTGAGGAAACCTCAGGTCCTGGTGAGACGTGAACACTCGACAGGAGAACAGGTTCGGCTCACAGTGATGGTTAATAAAGCGACTGATGTTACCATAGAAACGGGCGTCAACGCAGTAGATATCGCCGACCTGGAACACAAGTAAAAACACAATATTCTGACAACAAAGATCTTGGTAGGGTAATGTTAGACTGAAATATGGACCATAAAAATCTCAAATGGGATAGAAGATATTTCAGCAGCATACCACATATGCAACACTGTTCAAATAATTAAGTCTGAAAAGATGAGTTATATATGCCTTCAAACTTGCCACCATGATATATGAGTGTTGTGGGTGGTTGCCAGGGTGTTGCTATGCAGTTGCAAGGATGTTCTGGGTGTTTGCCAAGTAGTTGTTTACTGGCCCAAGACAAGGTTTAATTGCCCAGGACAGCTTGTTTAATTGAAGTCTAATTGTTTACAATAATGACTGCTAAATAATTGCTTAAAACGGGAATCAAAAAAAGAAATCTAATACAGCTTAAGAAGAAACATGTCATGTGATTTTGTAAGCAAGGCATCTTAAGAATGGCTTTACCTTGCTGTCCAGGCTAAAAAGATAAGAGTCATTCTCTCTGACATCTGCCTCGGCATCAGAGATGATCTCACCCACGTATCTGTTACAGGCAGATGAGACATTAGACTACAGACAAACCAAACACACAATCATAGCCATACTAACACACACACACACACACACACACACACACACAGATGTTGTGTTTATATGTTTTTCCACATTTTACAAACCACCACAGAAATCTTTACATTTTTATAAAAGATAATTTTGTATGACTTATAAGCTTGTTATAAGGTCCTCATAGGAGCCTAAAAATGTTTAAACAAGGTCAAAATTGATGTTACTGTACATAACGTAGTGAATACACACAAAGAGATCAGATGTAACGCATTGCATCAGAATGACTGATTAAACTTACAAAAGACTGAATTATAAAACTCACTCGCAAACGAAGGTCCCTTGTGGGATATCCTGTAATGTCTTGACACCCCATCCCATCAGCGGGGTCCTGAACAACTGCAGTCTTACCCTACAAGAAAACACACACATTAAACACTGCAGTCCAACACCGTAAATACTGACTTTGACCCGCAGATATTTGCTAATTTGGTGGATAATCGCGGCTACTTATACAACATACAACAGAAGTCCGAACTTTTAAAGATTTCCACTTACTGTTTTTAAATTTTTTTGGAGTTAAAAGCAATTTTTGTACATCACATAAGCTATTACATTGCATTATTATTTGATATATAAAAGCAATCTTCCGGCCATCAGCCATGTTTCTCTCAAGACATTAGCATCCGCTGTTGAAAACTCATACGTGGCGAACCTCAGTCCGTTTTGTACTACGCGGTTCCTGCAGGTTCTCCAGCAGGAGCAGGCGTGGTTACACTCAAAGATGAGAGGCGGTTCCTCCTTGGAGAACTCGGGCAGGAGACGGCTCTCCTGACAAAACACAGAACATATGAACTCACACGCAAGAACATGCAAACAGCTGGTTTCTAGAGGGTTAATTTCCAGCCCAAGTCCACCTGTAAACTTCTTGATAACAATATCAGACTGTGCTTTGCTAGTTTAACCTCTAGGTGGAGATGTTTACCAACTCAAAAAACATTAACAGAAGTTCAGGTCCAGTACTTGATTTTCACATTCAACTGAGGTTTGTAATTACTCTGGTTTACTAAACATCTTGACAGTTTAGGTTTAACATCACAACCGAGTACTAAACAGTTTAGTTGTGTAGGTTGTATGGATGGACTGCATATAGTTTTTGACTTACTTTGTCATACCAGCAGCGCAGGCTGAGTTGACCACACATGCAGTTAGCCGAGGAGCAGTCGTCTTTACAGATGCAATACTGCCAGCAGGAAACACTTCATTAGAGATTATTTACAGATTTATCATCCATTCAGTCATTTCTGACAGCAGCTTTAATTTTAAACTGGCCAAGAACTTTCCAACCCACCCAGATAACAAGTAATATTCAGAACGCTGGCTAATGTTCTCTCAAAGTTATCAAAAATGTTTGTGCAGTAACATTAGTAGAACGTTATTGTTCTAACATTACTTATCTGTATCATCTGTAACAAAAAAATTACTCTTAAGTAGTTAGTGGAACGTTTTAAAAATGTTACATGTTACATTTTGAATAACGTTTTTTAAACTTTTTAAAACTGTGGAAACATTATGGCAACACTCTTACAACCTAAAATTGTTAGCTGGGTAGACAGGAAGTGCCGTCTGACTGACATGACAAGCGCCTCATGTTTGTCTAGATCTGTCAGTAAATACTGCAGATAGAGGAGATTAATTTACCTGTAAGTGAGTGATGTTTTTGTCTATGTTCATCGGAGAGGTCACACAGCTATCAGGAACGTATTTGTAGTTGTCAGGATAAGGTTCGCCGTCCACCGCGTTCACACATGGAATGGGAAATTTCTCTTGGCCTCTTGTGATATCCCTAAATAAAATCGTTTGGTTATTTGCGGGCTTGTTTAGTACTTCATTCTTTAACGAATAAAAAGTCGACGGCTGATCTACCTGTTCAGAAGCTTCTCAGCAGGTGTTTTGAGGTTGCTGTTAGCTTCTCTCAACTTCTTGTTGGCTTGCAGGATGCTCCAAACCTTCGACGTCTGGCTGCAACACTGGAGGGGTGTGTCTCCCTCTTTGTTCTTTAAGGTTACATCAGCCCCCCGCGACAAAAACAGGCTACAGGAGGCACAAGAGAGTCATCTTTGAGCTGGGTCAAACAAACACATCTGTTCCTGTGGCAATGTTACATCAATGTTACATCAATGTTACATCAATATTACATCTAGGAATCTAATCTATCATTGTAACCGCCTGCCAAAAGATCAATAACAAAAATTCATGTGGGAAATGAAAGCAAGTCTTTATTGCTAGTCTCCAGCTCCCATAAATCTACATGACATTGATTCAGTCCCAGTAAAAATGCAGCTTGAAACTGATTGGATCCACACAAGCAGCTGATTAAGGCTTCAGATATGAACTGAACCCTGTAGTACAGTTTTCCTCATCACAGCTTATCAATAGACTTTGTTCATTAAGCTGTTACAGATTCCTGCTTCACTCTGAGCAGACCTGTGTGTGATTGTGGGATATGCAAACATGATTGTAGTCGGTCTGATAGACCTGTTTACTTTTGAAACTCTGTGGGTCTTTTATATTGTAGTCTATTGTACGATCCAAAACAAAGGTGATTTAAATAAACTTAATTTGAAAGATTATTTTTAAATCAACTTCAGTCTTTGATCGGTTTAAACAACATTTAACTCTCTGGGATTTTTTTCTGACTCTTGCAAATCAGTTTTTTATTATTTAAATGTTTTTCTTTGTTTGTGTTTATGTCTTTGTTCATTTTGTATATATGTCTGTGTCTTTTATACTGCTTGTTTTATCTTTACGTTTGTTTTTGCTACTTACACTGTTTATCGCTTATTCTGTTTATTCTAAAGAGCTACTCCTTTCATTGATTTAAACAATGACAATAAGAATCTATCCTATTCTATTCTATTCATCATTTTGTAAACAGAGGTTTGCTCACTTCACGCAGTCCACTCGGTTTTCTCGTGATGCAATGTGCAGAGGAGAATCTCCATGGATGTTGATGACACTGAGATCACATTTCGCATCCAGCAGGATCTCTGCAATCTCCACGCAGCCGGAAAACGCCGCCCAGTGCAGGCAGATGTTTTCCTCCTACAATACATAATAAACCAGTGAACGGTGGCAGGAAGTACCAAAATTGTACTAACACACAATGCGGTTAGAAGGTTGAGGACTCTAACATGACATTTTCAAATCTAGCTACAAAGGAGACATTTGTTCTTAACTTTAATCCAAAGTGACTAACCTAGGCAAACTAACCTTGTCTCGGATATTAATATTAGCCCCTTTGGAGAGCAAGAATTTGACTTCATCTACATGTTTGTACTCCGTGGCCCAAATCATGGCTGTCCAGCCTCCATCATCCTGGAGAAATAAAGGAATATTTTTATTAACCGACAGTTGATGGAAAGGTTTTTCTTATATGTAATTAAAAAAACATTTGCTGATATAACTTATTGATCATTTAAAAATACTCATATTGCTCAGAGGAATGTCAAAGTTTGTTTCCTCCAAAACAACGATACAAAGTTAATTATTGTGCCATTAACAGCAAACAAATGTCCTCGACATTTGGTTGAAAAATGCTAGTGTCATTTAAAATAAATTACCAAATCAAATAAAGCTGTTTCTATTTGAGAAACTCATTACAAGGATGGAGAAACAAACAATATTTAATTATTGGTGCAGGTGCCTTGAAAACAAGTACATTTTCTGAGATACCTTTAATGGAGTGCAGCTAATAAATGAGGGCACAAAAATGTCATCATATTTTCTAAGTCATACATGTATATGCAAAACACAACAGTACCTGGCAGTTAATATCTATAAGTCCTGAAGACAGAAGATGTTGTACGATGCCAAAATGGCCATTCTTAGCAGCAAGATGAAGGCATGTTGAACCTTCAACATCCTGGAAAGAGCAGGAAACAGGAAATGTATTGTGTATTTTTTTTGAGGGCACACAGGAAACAGAGGTTGGCCCTCTCACTTATTTAAACAGAATAAGTGGTCCTTCAAGATCTTGTTTACAGAACGTTTAAACAACACAATGGTTTATTAGCGGATGTTGCAGCTGACCTTGTGAGATACGATAGCTCCAGCCCGGAGCAGGTAGCGCACTGTGTCTAAGTGGTTGTTTTCGCAAGCCTCCATCAGGGGTGTCCGCTGGTCTTCGTCGCACATGTCAAGGTTTGCACCAGCCTGAGGAATACGAGACTTAAAGACAAGCGTCTATGACCTTCAAGAATATAGCTGCTGTTTCTTTCATTTAATGAAAGTAAATGGGGGCCGAGACCTTCTGTTGCTAATATTCCACCATACAATGAAAGTAATGGGGACTGAGGCTGTCAGCCGTTAACATTCTGCCATGCAATGAAAGTAAATGGGGACTGAGACTGCATGTCGCTAACATTCCACCATACAATGAAAGTAAATGGGGACTGAGACTGCATGTTGCTAACATTCTACCATACAATAAAATAAAATGGGGAGGCTGCTAACATTCTAACATCTCTTTTTGTGTTTTACATAAGACAAAGAAATCAGGTCTGGAAGAACATGAGGGTGGGTAAACAGAACTGTCCCTTTAAATGTAAAAGGTCCGAAATGAAAGCCACACATTAGCCCGTACAAAAGATCAACACCCACGTATACAGTAGTTCAAAGACCTCACCTGTACCAGCATGTGACAGACTTCCTGATGACCTGCTTCAGATGCTACATGGAGCGGTGTGCGTTTGTTCTGGCTCTCCATTTTAAAGTTTGGGTCTATTCCGTCCACTGTGGAAACAGAAAAGAACATTTCCAGTGCAGGGTGGACAACAATAGACAAAACAAAATCATCAATCACAGTCCCTTACCCAGCATGAGCAAGACTTTCTGTAGTTCACCTTGTTTGGCAGAAATGAACAGCTGTTTTGGATGAAACCGAAGTTTTTTGGGCCTTGGAGAAGAACAAATGGAAATTAATTAGTAAAATGTTTTAAAGTTGGTATGAAAATCCATGTCGGGATGATCGGTGTAGCTCAATATTGGTCAAATAATAGTTTGGTTCTCTTACTTCTCTGCATCTAAAGCGAGCAGGACACTTTCCAATGTTTCCTTAGGAGGTCCTACTAGAGGTCCAGTAGCAGTTCCTGCTCCCACAGTCCCTGGTTTGGAGCTCACAGTGAGCGCAGATGTTTCAAGTGGCTCTGGAGGGTTGGTTAAGGAGCTGTCTGCTCTTCCCTCCCCAAGAACCGAGAACCGAGTGGACCTGTAAATACCGGTAACTCTGCATTTCAATTGCAACAGTTACAAAAAAGTGAGAAAAAAAACAGACCATAACAGATCCATAAAAAACAACGTTTGGTTTAATAATGCGATCCAGTGCTAACATTACAGCATTGAGACCTCCGATATAAAAACTGAGCTTTGACTGGGGAACCTGGAACAACATTCCTAACAAACAATCACAGGCCACGCCCCCTTTTCTAACCCACCGTGGAATCATAAGGAAATGACACGTTGACAGATACATCTCACAGGGCCCTCCAAGGGCCTTACAGTCCCAGCCAATAGCAACTCTAGCTGTAAACCTAACCTTAAAAACTGCCAGGAATGTTGTTCCAAGAACTACAAGCATGTTGATACATTTAAAATCATAAATCACATCAGAAACTTGGTACATACCCTCCAGTTGTGGTGTCCGCTTTGCCTTCTGAGGTACTGGGGGTGCAGGGGCCTTGTGTGAGAGGCACAGTGGAGGTCGTATCAGCCTTGGCAATGGTGACCTCCTTGGCTTTGCTCACCTCTTCTCCACAGTGTGGACAAAAGCTTTGGCCATTTAGAACTGAGGCACAGGCTCGATGAAAACGATGGGAGATGTTCACCTCTGGCTGGCACTCCATAAAGGTACCCTACATAATGGCCACATGAAATATCTTTAAGTCTTTGGAGGATCTTAGGAACCTTAAATATTCAGACATGTAGACTTAAGCTAAACCAATTTATGTCAATTTCTTGTTTTTAGCATTCTCAAAGACCCATAGAACCTTCTTGTGTAAAGCCAAAGACTCACAGCTCTGCAGAAATAACCGCAGCCTGGGCAGCACTGATGTTTGACCATGCATGTACGATGGTCCTCGCACAGAACCAGCAGCTGGACCGAGTTTGAAGGCCTCATCATCTCGTGTTTCAGAACTGCACTCTGACATCGACTCAGCTGTCCTCAGGACAACAAGGCACCAATGAGAACCGAGATCATAACATTGGCATTTGAGAAAGAACTAAAGTAATTGTAACATAAAACATGATGTTACACAACACAAAGTTGACACATTTTATGTATTGAGTGAGTAGTAGATGAATCCTAGGACATTCTCTATGGATAATCTGAGACTGTAACAATAAGTTACGCCTTAAACACCTACCCATACTACATTATAATGGTATATAGCGAAACAACTAATCCATGCATTGCAGAACATGCTCAACTGTATTTTCCTACAGTTCCTGAAGAGCAGGCACCTTACCTGGCCATCGACACTGTCAGTCGCCATACACTTCCTGTCCGCCAGGGTCAGGATCTCTCTGCTCTTGGGTGTCTCCATTCGACAGCTGCAGAGAGGTAGTTCCTGCACCATATCGGTGTCTGTGCTCTCAGCTGGTCCTGAAACAGCTGATCAACCCCACCAATAAGATTCTCATAATCATGAACTCATACATTTGAAATAATCAGTTTTATACGCTTATGGCAAGCAGCCAGAGTTATCAGCCTAATCAGACACAGTTCACTGTGAAACAGTTTTAGAAATAGTGAATAAGATGCATATAATACTATAGATATGGATAACGTTGCAAAAGATGCAAGACCACCAGGGGGCACCACATCAGTAAAGACTCTCAGTCAATGATGACTCATTTTATCCAACATGGAGGTCCACCAAAGAGGCCTGAGAACAATCAATCTCTAAGCTATAAAAATATGTCTTTCTCCAGAAGCTGAAACTCAAATCAGATGGAGATACAAAAAACAAAATCTGAATTATAACCAATGTGAGAACAGTACCATTTTATTAAAACAAACTCCCTCAAATGTCCTCCAACATTGTTGTCAGAAAAGCATTTTGGGTGAGGTAACAGTAGCTGTAACCTCACACTACTTGTAAATGTAGCTTTGCAGACTAGATGTTTGGCTCTAATGGCAAAATGTTAAATGCTCTCTCATTTGTAACCTACTTTGAATAAAAGCATCTGATAAGCAAACACAATGTAAGTAACAAAATCGGTGTCATTTGAAATCACCTGTGCTCTGAGACGTCAGCAGGGCTTCCTGTGCCGGCAGGTTGAGGGAGTCTAACGGAACTTCTGTATATTCCTTTTTATGGACTGAAAGAGTTAACGGTGAGCTCTGGTTCTCTGACTGAGACTCCATTTCTACGGTTACGATGGGACAGAAATGCAGAGATTTGTAAAATAAAAGCTGTGGTGTTGCCCTACAGCAGATATTTCTGGAAAACATCTATTTTCATGCTCTTTGGATAGAATCAATAAGGCCTTTTAGAAAGGAGAACATCTGTTTTCTATGCCCTGGATGCTCAGAATGTTCTAAACGTTCTGAGATACATAACTGTCATAAATCATAATCATTTAATCAGATTTATTAAACTGCTGTACCAGAGTGTCCTTCAGTCTTTGCTTTTAACTTCCTCTTGCGTTTCCTCGATGGTTTGAGCCAAGCACGATCTCCCTTGACTTTCCTTTTCCATTTCTTCTTCAAGCTTGACTCCGAACTCTGAGAGGACAAGTAAAAACTTTAAAATCATCTACCAGGACCCTGAAACAGGCTTGTAGAACTGATTGGTCTCAAAGCATCACCTGTAAATGACTCTTGTCTCTATTGTGTGTAATGGTTTTTGAAAACTCACCAGGTCTGAATCGCCTTCTTCCTCTTCAGCTTCACCTTCCTGTGACTCCTCAGACTCCTGTTCTTCCTCAAGAGCCTGAAGAACCAAAATAAACAAACAAACATTTCAGGAAACCCAGTGACGGACTTCTTTACATTACTAGATTCAATGAAACAATCATTTTCCAGACTGAAACTGTGGAAAACAAATGAGAACATTATTCATTGGTTCATGACTGAATAGATCATCTACAGTTTTCTTGACCACCTGAGAAACGGAAGCTATCCTGGATTCATCTTGAGAAGCTTTGACTCCATCCTCTGTGGACATCTCCTCCTCATCCTCTGTGTCATCTCCTTCCTCCCACTCCTCATCATCAGACTCGTTCTCCATTCTCTCTCCGTTTATGTGCACTGCCTCCTTCGGCTGCTGTGAAGCAAACAATCCAAAAGATCAGCTTGAGACGACAATATATTGAGATGTTTGGGTGTCTTGAGCCTAGATTTAGATTTTTTTATGACTGACTATTTAAATATGATGTTTATTATGTGGTGTTCAAGCTCTGACCTGAGCATTGGGTGGAGACTGGGAGATATGCTGAAACATCTCCAGAACTGTGCGTTGTTTCAAGATTTTGTTTTTCTTCTTGGGTACAAGGCTGTATGTTCCCATCTTTCTCTTTTTCTTCCTTGACGCAGCTGCTACTGTGGACGAGAGAGGTCTGGATTTAATTGGCATGTAAGAACTATCGTTTAGCTTCAGAAGACATTTATTAACCCACTGGAGTCATATGAATTGCTTTTATGTTGGATGGACGTGATTTTTGGAACTTCAAAATCTCTGGTACTATTTACCGCCATTATAAAGCTGGAAAGAGCCAGAATTTATTTAATATATCTCAAGTTGTGTTTGGCTGAAGAACATTATATATAGGATGGCTTGATAAATTATGAGAGAATACAGCTATAATGAGATCAGCTCTGAGAAAAAATGAATATGGTCTCTAACCTGTTTGTGGCTTGGCTGGTGTGGTGCTCAGCACAGATGTGGCATCAGTTTGGCTTTGAGGTAGCTGATTCTGGACTAAAAATGGCTGCACTGCCTCTGGTTTGCCCACACTGTCATCTTTCACCATGACTGGCTCCTTATTTTCCCTATTTAAAAGCTGTAGCAGAAACAGAAATGGGATTTAAACCATACAATGACAATCTTTGATGCCTCAAAACAAAATAGAACTGCTTTCGTGTAGAAGTGTACCAAGATCTTTAAAGCTGAATACAATGTCATAACAGTTAGTTCCTACATCTTAATTTCTGCATCTGGCACACACTTTAATCCAAACAAACATTTGGTTTGCATTTAAACTATACATCAGTATGTTTCCTTGGAATTGAATCAACAACCTTTTGCACTGCTAACACAATGCTCTACCAGCTACATCGGAGTAATTAAGAATTAAGTGGTCTGCTCGTTACCTTTAGTGTCGGGTTCGAGGCCGGCCTTGACATGGTCTTGCGTGCCCTGTGTATCGTTACGGGTGGGGGTGTGTTTGATGCTATCCCATTTTTAGTCTCTGTCCGTCTCTCTGTTGGGCTTGGTCCTGGGCTTTTGTCAGTCTTTAGAGAGCCCTGATCTGGGGATCGTGTCATAGAAGTTGCAGAAGGACAACTTTTAGTCCCTTGCCCCAATGTGGAACCCCCCATGGGGGACCAGTTAGTCCTGTATGGGGCAGAGACTGAGTCTTCCTGCTGTTTGTTTAGACTATATCCATTACTGCCCACTGTAGAGCCATGGGGCAGATCAGTCTCTAGTAATAGTCCGTTCTCCATGGTTGAGGATCGGGCCTTTGACCCTTGCGTAGACAGGTCCTGCTTGGTTCTCTTTATGTCTGTATTTTCATAGGTCCCGTTCAGTTCTGTGGCTTCTCTGAGGGGGTCTGCTCGCTCGTCCGAGTGATCTTCATCTCCACCTATATTACCGTAAACAACAGAGATGATAAACAAGAAACGATGGACTACAGGAGATAAAATTAAGCTACGATGCAGAGCTCAAAAATTATAGTTGTAAAACCTACTTTTTAAAATATTTTTGGTAATAAAAGAAAACAATTTTAAATGCATTATTTACCCTCCTCCTGATCACTGTGGGACTCTTTTGTGCCCTCTGACTTCATAGATTCCCTCTTGCCCGAATTCCCATTGGCCAAACTGGAGGGCTAAAAACATGTAAACACACAAACTGAGTCAATAGGATTCACAAAACATTAAAATTACAATAAAAGCAAATCAAATTAGAGTCATGAACAGTCTGTGACTACAAATAAATATGCCACTGTTCCCCAGAAGAACTAAAAATTATTAAAGTCATTGAAATCTTGACAACCCATTTTCAAACACATTGACTGTTCGCTGGTGAGGAGAAAAAAAGCAGCCATCTCTTGGGAATGTGAGAGGCTTAACCACAGCCCAAAGGTTCAGTCTAAACAACAACTGAATAACAAGGGATTTGATTGGCTGGGGGAGATCGCTGTGTGCTGTCAATCACTAGAATCAAGGTCTCATATCTCCCAACACTGCGATCCACAACTGATTTCCACAAACACCAATAACACATTTACACATACCCCCAAACACACAGAACAACACGGTTTTATTAAAAATCTACCAGCTCTGACTCATTCCTGAATGTGTAATACTCTGAAATTCACAAAGATGCGAGTGGAGGTAACTTAATAAACACAGTGAAAGCTTTTTGAAGGTTTCTTTCTCTCTGTCACTTGAATCTTTCATTGTTGGCTGCAGGTATATTGGATAAAGACTGTCACAGCTGTTCTTTCCTCCGGGTTGATCCTGAATGATAAAACCCGTATGGAATATCTCCCCCCCCTGCGGCAGCTGAAGCAAAACAAACCAATGGGAATACATCCACGTTTCAGTGAGGAGTTCTGATCACCTTGCAAAAAAAGAGAGGCGTTTGGAAAACCGCAGAGGTTTCAAGAGTAGCCGGTGCATCGAGAGGCCCAAAAACCAGGCCTCAATGAACACAGGAAAAAAATGAATTGGGGCCAAAAAAAGAAAAGCGTTACAAAATCCAAAACAAGACAAAAACTTTTTTCATGAGAGGTTTGTGACATTAATCTGGTTTAAGCACAACCTCTGTGCTCCTCGGAGAAACTGAATCCCGTCCAGATAAAAATGTCCAACGCTTCCCCTCATTTATTTTTACCTTCAGTGAATTACGCAACCACAGCAAATTTTCTCCTTGCGCTGCCATGTGCACTTCCACTATGAATTTAGAAAGAGAATTCAATCAAACACAAAGATCCGACCATGGGCTGCTCAGAATGGTCACTGTAATAACAAAATTAGGTCTGATCCCCACCATCCTAAGTTTATATATATTCTCCTAAAAATAAATTCATGTTTATTTTAAAGGGTTTGATGGATGCATACGTACATCAGTAACACCCACAGAAACTCAAATGTCAATTAAAAAAACTGCTTAGCGCAAGTCTCTCAGGCTTTTAAACCTGCAATATTGTGCAAATGTCACCGAATTATATGCTGGAATTATACCAAATTTCTAAGACCTAATAAGATCGTAGACAAACACAACTTTCAAAGTTTTTCCCAAAGAGAAGCTGAAAGGAACATGAGGAACATAAGAATGTATGAATGATCTAAACCGGCTCCAGGATTCCATCAGACAAGAGAAGATCAAGCTCATTTTGGCCTGGGAAGAAGCCCTGGATCAGGCATAATCCTTTGAGTTTTTGCTCAGCCTACAACCACATCCATCAGTACCCAGGTATCCAAGAGAAACCTGCATACAAACTGCAGCAGTCAGGTGATCACCTTCACCAAAGAGTTCACCTCATTCATCTGCCAACGTTCAAATGAACCCTGGATTGAAAACAAACGCACAAAGCCTGAGGTGATGAGACAGACTTGTTGATTTGGTCCTCTGGAAGAACAGACAGATGTCTCCAAGCCTTGCAACAAAAGTGGTGCATCCAGTTAAATCAGACAACACTTGCACTCACATACCAGCCTAAATCTACAGGAGTCAATCTTTGCTGCCAGACCCAGAAGAGAGGTGGGTCAGAGGGTGCAGTAATTACAGGCAAATCCAAGCTTTCTCCACCACGGTCGGCCCCTCCCCTACCCAATCTTGATCCCCAGACCTTCTCTGATTGGCAGATACGCAGGCTCCCTTCAGTTGCACGGTCAGAAAATGTCTGCCACTCGATGTAGCTGCTTTTGCAACAAAGGAGGTCGTCTGCCTTTCTGTTTCCCTCTCTCACCACAAGGGCAGACATTTCAAAATAAGAGTCCCCCTTTCCCTGGTCAAACCAGGCAAGATCTGCCCTACTGACACCTAAAAGATCTTCTCCTCCAAGAGCTTATCAAATCAGTCCAATGTCTAACTAACTAAGATCTACCACTCACCATCAATGAAGACGGTCTATATATCCAAAAACTGGATGAATTCAGCTGTATCTCTGGTGTATTAGTACCTTGACAACCAAATGTGATTACAAAACATCTTCTATTTGCAAGTGCTTATGCGTTGTAAGAAAACCATTTTTTATTGTTCTGCTTTTTTTCAGATTTTAGAATCTTCTCTGTGTGGAGCATTGAAACTTAATTACAAGCACAATATTCATCTTGGCATTGTGACAAAACTGTATCAGAAACACAAATCAACAAGCACAAAACAACACAAATGTGTGATGCTAAAGACTGGATTGCTAACTACAGACAGACCAGTGTAATGTAATTTCCACTATCTTTGTGACTGTTCTTTTATGATTCTATATGACAAGTCTCTCTTGTTTAACAATCCAAAGGAATTCAATAATCCAGGATTAAACCAGACAAAACAAAGTAAACCTGTGCAATTCTAAACTAGCTTGAGACATTCAGTTATAGAGAATTTAAGTGTTGGGTTCTACCAATTACCCTTGGTTTAGAAAATTAGCGCAAACACATGCATGCAGGAATGTGAATAAATGTAAATCCACAGCTCTCTGAGAAACAACATTGATTTCAAACATCTGGCACCATCTACTCTATTGCACAAGGTGAGGACACAAATGTTTGCTTATTCCTGACCGAACTGTGACAAGTTACTAGCAAAACCCAACCTTTTGCTGCTCTGTAGTGATTTACAGAGGCTAAAATGTGTTTAGCACAACCATTTACAGCTTCCCAGTGAGAATTTAGACATATTTAAACCAATCAAGCTTCTCTGTCCCTGTTTTACCAGTCACTGATACTTAATCTCAGAATCTCTTTTTGTCTTTAATCAGAATAAGGAAGCCTAACAGTTTACAGAACCACAGACTGCAACTCAACAGATTTCTCCAGTGACCTTTTCTCTACCAAAATACCTTCCATGCATACCAGCTGAAGAGGATCTGTGCTATTAGAAACCAACATCAGCTCCCACGTTCCTCTCAGTGAAAGAGAACATCGCCCCCTACAGGCCAGAGATGAAACACGCTCAGTCAAAACACCAGAGGGAAGGGCCTGAGCTCCGATCCACCATGTTGTAACCAGACTGTTTACTGACACAAAGAGCCAGATGGAGAATTTTATTTCCACTGGGAAAAACAGCCATTGCACTGGGATTTCAATAGACTGGTGCTAAGAATTCAACATCCATCTGTGCGAATCGACTTATTCTAACATGTGTCAAGAGTCTAGACATAATTAATGTATAAAAGCTGAAGCTTTATTAAATAACTCAATCGTATGCCTCTGAAAGATTAGACATACATATTAATGGATAAATGTATATATGTAAGACTACACTATGGTTTGTAAAATCAATTTTTCAGTACATGTCTGCAGATCATCTGCTTAGCTAGTATAGTGCAGTATAGTATAGCAAACACAGCATTATTTTCAACAGCTATAAAGATGTCTCTCCACCACACGTGTATATAATCAGCTTCTCTGATATCTGCTAAGAATTAACCACATGCCAGGCAGCATTTTTAAGACTCAGTTCTAATGATCTCAGCTTTAAATTCAGTAGAACACAGCGACCGGGTTTCTGTGATGCCTCAGATCAAAGCTCTTCTTACAGGTGAATCTAATGCTGAGACGCAACATTGACAGTAACAATGAGGCCAAAATGGGGAAAACATGAAACATGCAAAGGCTAAAAATGACTCACACATTCGTTTCAATTTAATAACCAATTACGTGTGCAATGAATTGGAGTGTGACAATCAAACAAGACAATCATACACACCGAAAAACAAGGCCAATCCACAAAAATAAACAACAAATAAAGACTACAACAACTCTGCAAAGGCTGTACTACACACAAAAGCTGTACTAAACAGGAAACAATTTTATTACACAAAATGAAGCCAAAGTAAGTGTTACCTTCACAAAGATTCAAAATGAGCATACTTGTATGCCATTCTGTTCACATTTGGAGACATAAAAATGCCAAAAAAAAACAAAGAAAATACATAAAGGACACAAAAGGGTTCATGTTCTTTCAGAGATGGACAGATCTTACCACCAAACTGTGTAACCAATCTCCTTACCAAACCTGTTTCTTGTTAAAGTGCCTCTTCAACTCGACAGTTTCATAGTGTTTGAATACTAAATCCTAAGGACCTTACAAAAACAAATTAAGCTTTTTTATTTTGTATCTCTACTGTGATCAAGTCTCCTCACACTGGCAGCCTAAGATCTCTCAACAGGCCTGGGCCTGTAGGCTTGTTTTCATCCTGAAACTATGTTGGAAATAGCATACAACTCTTACATTGTATGCATAAACAGTATGTATACTGTCCACAGCATGCGAACTTTCTGTATGCATAGTATACTCAAATGATACAAGAGAAGACTACAATGAGCAGAATATCCCACAATGCAATGCAAAATAAGCATTAAGCATTTAGCAACTTGAAGAGGTCATGTGACAACACTGTAACATTCTACCCTTGGAAATGAAAAACTAGTAGGTACTAGGCAGTACACAGTATTTACTGCACAAGCATGCACTAAGCATTGCGAACACAGCCTGTGTCAAAAATCTCCAATCTTTACAGAGACCTCCTCATCCAGACTCATGAAGAAGCAACAAGCAGGCCTAAGAATACAAGAGAGCATTTAAAGACAGGTGTTAGCATGCACAAATAAACCACCACTTGTTTGCTGTCCAGTATTCAGACATGACACCACTTCTCTTTGCTGTAAATCAATGTCAAACACAAGACACAACCATCTGACCACAGAGAGGATCAATGTCCTAGTTCTTTCTCTGACCATGACATAGCCGGATTTCAACATCCATACTTCATGATTTCAAATGTAACCTTTACAAAGGAACAAAGAGCTACTGTTGAGATCTTCAAACAGATTTTGGCCAGCATGCTCATGTTTCACCTGAGAGGGCTGGATCCCTACATCACTGGCTCAAAGCTTAGGATGAAGACAAGATATCATATTTCAGTCATATTTTAGAGTGTTCCACCCCTCTGAAGATCAGCAGAAGAAGTGGTCCTCAATGGACCGAACGTGACTGCAAAGATCAGAAAGGGATGACAAAAAAAGCAATTTAGAAGATGATCCTCAAACGATGTCTACTTAGAACCACAAGATGAAGAACTAAAGCATGTTCCTGTTAAAGGACCTCCACCGTCTGCATCATACCTGATTTCAAACGCTGGCCTCTGAGCTTCGAGCTGACTGCTCCTCTTTTCTCTTCCCTTCCCGCATGCAAGCATTCAACCGGCTTGTTGATCATGTGACCCAGAGGCTCCCTCTATTGGTGGAGCTTGATATACCTCACACTGAGCATGCTCAGTCAGTGTTTTTTCCTCCTAGCAAGAAACCAACAAATCCAGGCAGCCATTTCATAGCTGGGAAAGAAGAGGAAGGGTATGGTAAAACCTCACAAACGTGAAGCTCTGCTGTCTACCACAGGAACCAGGAGCAGTCTGTGTCCTGTCCTTAATCTGTTTTTGTCTCTCAAGAGGTCTTTATGTCCAGTCTGTAGGGCATGATTGTCACAAGGCCCTCAGAAATCAGTGACAATCTGGACTCTATGTTGAAAGAAATTCTTAATATAGTTGAAACATACAAAAACCAACAAATAAATCTGTCTGAAAATAAGCCATTTGGTACATTTATGTTTTAGTACAATTATTTTAACAGTTTGAATTTAACATTGCGCAACTGAGTTAAGAAACTACATGCTTCTGTTTGTGTAATACTGGTATTTGGAATAAGGTAATAGCACAAGCTCAGACTAATGAAAAAGATTTAGGGTTTTATTTTATCTTAAGAATCTGCCTTCATTTGCCTGTATGGAGGTCTTGGTAAAACTTATCACATGCAACAAAGGGGAAAAATGCTGTATTTCAGCAGGATACATGAAACCAAACCAAACCATATTCAAAACGGTAGAAAGACATGAGCCTTTTAAAAGGTTTCTGAAAAACAGCAACACTAATTCTCCCAGTTGAATGGTTTTAAGAGCATTTATAACAATCTGTAACTGTATATACTGAGTCAGGCCAAGTGTGTATCAGGGAAAAAGAAGTATTGTTCACTTTCCCTATTATAAGTAATATTTGCTTTTTATGCCACACAAATCTACATCTACAAAGCTGAATAAAGCAGGAGGCCTGATCAGTTTTGCCTTCCATTGCAGTGTGCTCAAATTAACCAGTACTGAGTCCTCATATACAGCCATTCCATACTTCTAATACAGACAGTATATACACTCGTTTGTCTTCAGTTCACAGTCTTAATTCATTTTCTTTGACACTTTACGGGCTTATGAATTCATTCTACTGGAGGACAGCGAACTTGTTCTTGAACGTTTAAAGCCATGAAAATTATCTAAACAAATGAGAACGTTCATGCCTTTATTTTCTCAGCGGTACTTCAAAACTTTGTCAGAAAAGTCTCACAATCTGTTATTCTGACACCATCAAGCGACACCAGTGTTTTAGTCCATACAGAAAGCTTAGGGCAGTTTACTCTGCACTATTCTATAGTCCCCTCACACCAACAGCATAAACTACAGAGCTGGAAATCACAGAAACTCATTCCTAGAAACCATGCTTATCATATCAAGAACCCTCTAAACTGACAGAGATTTGTCTTACTGAAGAGAAAATGGGATCCAGTTTGTGATGGGTGAACTTTCCTCCATTTTCCAGAATACAATAATGACAAAGAAAGTAACAGAGTAACAGAGAGAGAAAGGGAGAAAGAAAGAGAGAGAGAGAGAGGGAGAGAGAGGGAGAGAGAGGAAAGAGAGCAGAAACAAAACAGAGCTACACCAAAGAAAGGGTAAGAAAAAGAGACAAAGACAATAAGAGAGATGGCCTATCCATTCTCTGCATTTTCTCCTCGATCAAACCTGGTCTTTCAACCCATTTCTAGAGAATACAATCCAAAAGAAACTGCCACATAAAACATTATCATACACAATGAGCACATTAACTCAAGACAGTTCCAGGCATACAAAAGAGTTTCCTATGTATGCAGAGTGGGACACATATTCAACTCAATGGAACCTAAAACCTAACATTGGACACCATTGCAACAAACTGCTGTAAACACGTATTACATTTACACATTTATACAATTTACAATTTATACATTTCTATATTTATACATGAATCTATATACAGTGAAAGGTATACATTTTTATCAGTACTTGTGTTCCCTGGGATCAAACCCACAACCTTTGCGCTGCTAACGCAATGCTCTACCAATCTCCTGCGTGAGATTGTGAGAAGAACTCTGAACTGAGGCTTCTTCATCTCCAAAACAAAGAGATTTATAGAGCTACATGTTTTACTAGAGGTGGACACCTTCAACAGCTAAATTATTTCAAAGAAGTAATTTTTGAAATAGAGCTATCCTAGTTTTCGCAAGAAAAGAGTGCCTCTGCTTGTCAAAGTTAGGAAAAACGCTGCCTAAATAGGGATCTGAGGTCTACAGCTACACCCTATTCCCTGAAACAATCCATCCCTGGAAATTCCCCGGCCTGGCAGATTCAGGACAACCACAGGATCAGCTCAGCGTGTCATTTCCTGTGAGCTTCTGTTGAGCTTCGAGCTTCCTCTTTAGATCCTGGAATGTGATTTGGCAACCAGCTTAATCAATCGACCAATTAGACGACATTTATCTCCAATAAAATGGATCCACAACTCTTTCCAGACTCTCTTTCCTAGGTGCAAAACAGCTCAAGCACAGACTCCAGTTTTTTTTAAAAAAGCCTACAAGCAGTCCACTGGACCAGCCATGTTTTTGGCAACGCTTAGGCACAAAAATTAAACCTGGAGTGGATATAATGTTGCTTTGAACAGAGAATAAACATGGCTGTACCTGCCTTAAGCAGTGGTGTCCATTTATGGGAATAGAGGAATTTACACTCTCCAACGACTAGCTATCTTACAACATATGCACTGTCCCTGCGCACAGGTCACATGACCAGC
>JAZGTK010005220.1:4342-22873 GCA_036877625.1 Ambastaia sidthimunki
ATTCAGATCATATAGTACACAGGCTGCCCTCATCAGAGTGACAAATGATTTGCTCTAGTCAGCTAATCGTGGCTGCATCTCTTCTAGTTCTAATTGACTTTAGCGCAGCCTTTGACACTATTGGTGTCCTATTTATAGCAATTGGTCCTTTGAAAACCACATTTCCTATAATTGTAAAACTGTATTTTCTAAAATAATATATCTAAAATATATTAAAATTATGACACATGCTTTCTATGTCAAACACTAAAAAGTTAATTAATGCATTTATTACACGATTATTGTAAAGTCTTACTGGGTGACTGTTCTGCAGGTTTAATACAAAAACACCTCCCAGGGGCAAAATCAATATATCAGCAAAAATCAGCAGTCAGAGGTTTTAAAAGAACAAACAAGTATGACTATATTTGTCTACACAGCACCGGCTGTCAGAGAGGTGTCTGGTCCCAACTACAGACACAGAGCCTGAAACACAGGAGATGGGTGTGATGTTTCTTCAAAAGGCCATTCACATCTCACAGCACTATATCAGCACAGAAGTAGGTATGGCCTTCCGGTGTTGCCCTGGAACTAAATTGTGCAACACCAATTGTTGTAGGTCAGAATCCACCCATCTCTCAGACATGAATACATAGTGCACATATTTTCACCACCAGCACATCATAACAGAGTAACCTGGTGTAAACTTAAAGGTATCCAGGATCAAAAATCAACACACGTATAATTAATGACCTAGTTTCCAAAAAGTGCTACTTTACTAGGAATCTTGAGTGTCATACATGCAAAACCACATAGCCTCTTGAACATAGAAATTAATTTTACTCTCATAATGTTAACCTTCATGTATTTACAATATTCTGTTGATTTATTTGGAACATTGCAATGTACTTAAGACATATGCATGATTATAGTCACACATCAATGGGTTTGACTAGACTTTGATTGCATAGAAAAACATAGAATTAAAAACTCCACTTATAAAATCTATTTTGCATAAAAATAGATATAGAATGAAATCATTAGCATGGTTGCAGACCAGAGAGCCCCTGGTAACCCTAACCCTAACCGGTCAGATCTGAAGTGCAGGCACTTCCTTCGATCAACCATGTGTTTTTCAGACTCATACCACTGAATGTGACTTAATCTACACATATTCACTGAATTTGTTCATAATCACTAAATAAGAGATTCAGAATCCATTTGTGTAAGATCTCTATGTTCTAAGTTATTTCATTGAAATCTTAGACCTTAGATTGCCTAAAATCTTAGAATAATAATTTGCTACTATGGTTATTAAAATACATATAGCATATACATGTATCATATATTAAATTGAATTATTATTAAATCACAGCATTATAATTATATAATGATTCATTATTATTATTATTATAAGCTCTAATGATGTATTACCACTGGTGAATATGCCCCTTAAAATGAGTTTTGCTTCTCTTCCTTTAAAATACACAGATCAAGTATATCTAAATTCCACTTTATGCTTTATAGGCATATTTGTGAAGAAGTGGGTATTTGATTACAATTCCTCAGTGCCTGGCATTTTCACAAAATCAGAAATGACAGGTTTTAAATCAATATAAAATTATAAATCAGTATTATTAGCTCTCCGTTAATATCCAAAAAAGTTACAAATTGCAGCTTTAACGTGCCAGAGGAGAACTTTCCCTCCCGGTTGAGCCTGGTTTCTTCCAAGATTTTTTCTCCATCTATACATCATTGGAGTTTTGGTTCCTTGCTACTGTCACTCTGTTGGCTTGCTAACTGACATTTAGCCTGGCTTAGGGTTCTGTAAATTGTTAATATTGCTTTTAGCATAACAATCTTACTACAGTCCTACAGACTCCACTGCCTTGCTATTTTTTTTCTCCCTTTCTCTTTCATTATGCAATGTTCAGATATTTTATGGTATTATTGCAAATCCCTTATACTGTTTCATAAAATTTTACTTTCTTTCTATGTGTCATCTCCATGTAAGCTGCAACGACACATCTTGCCTAATATGATACCTATCATGTTAACTGACTACATGTTGCATAGTCTCAGAAGTACATACTGAATACATTACCCTCCTATAGACCACTGAGAGAGGTGCGGGCTTTCACACATAATGACAGGTTTTTTAAATGCATGTCCATTTATTCAAATTGTACAAATATAATAATAAACCAATTACAATCTTAGTATCCCTAATTAGTTTTAATAATATACAAAATATAATTTTAATACAATAATACCATGCATTCTGTGTTAAACATGTTATGATATTTTTATTTTCTGTGTTTTATTTTGTATATGTAAAGCTGCTGTGTGTAAAACATTGTAAAAAGGGCTATATAAATAAAATTGAACTGAACTAAATTAAACAGATTGACCAAAATAATCCCATTTCAGAGGCAAAAACCAGCTGGTTCTCGCTAGACTAGAGTTTGACACTGCTATAGATTAACCCTAAAAGAAAAAAATTTAGATTCTTAGAATCTAATTTTTTTTTGACTTTTTAAACATTATTTTCTTTTAGAATGGTTTTACAAACGCACATGATGATATCCAGATTTATCCTCAATGGACTGTTAAGTAATTAAACCCACACAAACACAATTTATTAGTCAGGATACAGTATATCTATAGGTTTTTGTTGTTTTCATTCCAGGATAATTATGTTTTCAATCTCCAAATCCAACCTCTAAACATAATCCTCACACAAACCTATGGACATCGGTAGACTGAAAGTAAATCATGATTTGGCTAATTTACCAATCTATTTAACTAGTGAAAGCCATGTAAAAGATCCTCACAAACTGGTTGGCAACTATATTTGAGAAGACGATTTCCAAAGTTTAGCCCTTACAAGTACAGTCAAAACTGCACACAGTCCACACAATCATCCACCATTATCCTCAGCTAGGCTCAGTGAAACTTTAGATATCTACAGAAAAGATTTAACATTCATACTGAGACCATCTAAGGAGCTTTTAGCCATTATTCTGACAGTACAACATTGATAATAGTAGGCGTATTGACCCAGGACTGACCTTAGCAAAGCGGCAAAGGCGGAGGGCGTCGTCCCAGCGGGCATTGGTTGTGTACTCATGTAGTAGGCTCGGGTATGGGGACACACCACTGCACATCAGAGATCCATCCACCCGCCTCACAGTCACCTGAGTGCCCACATAGCTCAAGATTTGAGGCGGGCGACTGAACTCACTGCACATGACACACACATACAAGATTATTCAAACATCCCTCAGTCAAGCCTGGGTGTTTGTGAAGAAATAGTTTGATCGTCATCAAACCTGTGTGTCACCAAAGGACATTACAGAGCAATCAGATCCTTGATATTCTTTGTGCTTTCATAAGAGCTGTCATTAATAAAACCTGAAGTCAAAGATGACACTTATCTCTAAAAAAGCTTTTGTCATGCTACGTGTTAGAAACAGTAGAATGTTCTTAGCTGAGCTCTTTGCACACTTTTGAGACATGTTAAGGTAGCAGCATTGCAACCTTTGATTAGTTCTTCCCCAGCACTGGTGTGCATATACCTGCTATCCATAGTGAAGATAGTTTTGGGCAGCAGGTCCTTGTCCACAAACACCACACTAGGGTAATACCACACTGTCAACTGATTATCCTGAATCCCGCACAGGATGTTTGCAGAGTCATTCCAAGCCATGGTGTCAACCATAGTACCTGGGCAGCAGAAAACAGACCCAATTACTGCTTAATAAACAAATACAACAAACAAAACAGTACAGAGTCAACAGTAAAATTAATTAAACCTTGATATAGGAGCAAGTACAGAGAGATTCAGCTTTGACAAGCACACACAACAGTTTCATTCTGGATTCTTACCAATCTTATAGACCCTGTGTGTTCGGCCCAGCTTTCTCACAGAGGTTAAGTAAAGGTCACGGTTCTTATCGATCAGTGCAATCCGTCTGTCGATAGGTGAGCCACATTGATCCAGAGCTATGAATATCACCTCAATCTGAGACAGATTAGCAAAGATATACTGCTTCATTTACATCTATAAAGCCAAAAAACCCTTTCACATGACCTACTATGTTGCTATTAAAAAAAACTCCACCACATAATGAAAACTCTCTTTAAACTTACTCACCCTCATGCCGTCCCAAATCCCAGAAGACATATATTAACCTTTTGCAATCGTTTGGATTACTATGATGATAATCAAATTTTTGGCCCTTAAAAATGCTGAACCCTGATCAATGCCATTATAAAGTTAACAAGAGCTGGGATATTAATAATTCTGATTGTGTTAGTTAGAGAAAGTAAAAAACATTTGTAGGCCCCTAGAAAGGCCTACTAATACTGTCCAAATAAAAATTTCAAAAACTTACTGATGAAACAGATAGCTATTGTTCTAGCTGCTGATTGGTTACAGCGTTCTGTGGAAAGGCTGTTCTACTATGGAAATTGGCACATTTGGTAATGCTGCAACCACACACAAAAAATTACAACACATTTCCACCTGTTGTAAATGCACTTCACCAGATTTTGTATGTGAATATTCCCGGTAATAACATTCTTGTCCATCATTTGATGAGTTATTGCTGCCATGATTATAGATTTTAGAACATAAACAGCCATTTGTGGGAGGTAGTAATAATGAAGTATGCTTTACAACAGTCATTAACCCAGCTCATCCAATCAGAGAGACTGACTGTATGAGTAGCTTTGTCTTTGATGTATTTGATGAAGCTCTTTGGCAGTGTTATGTGACTCTGTGGTATTTGTGTGTGTGCGCGTGTGTGCGCGTGAATACCTTGTGAATAAAAGGTTTGCCATCACCAATCGGTTTTCCTGTTAGCGCTTCAAACAGGAAGATGACTGAAGGGAGATGAATAAGCAAAGTTTTAACGATACAGTCATACAAACAGCTGTATGATGTGAGTGCACTTTTAATTATAATTAAGAGCACTAGGGTTTATGATATCACCTCGCTTGTCTGTTGTATCTCGTATGGCGATGGTGTCGTTGCTCAGAGAGACGGACTGAGGGTTCAGTATGTCCATCCTCATGCCGGGAATCTTGGGAGACGACACCAAACGCCCCTCATGCGAGTACACATACAACTCTGCTCCATCCACCAACAGGAAATGTCTGAAACAAATATAAGGCCATTTTAGCAGCTGAAAAACCCTTCAATTCAATTTTATTTCTATAGCACTTTTTACAATGTTACATTGCTTTAAAGTAGCTTTATACATAATACTGAGATATATAAAAAAAACACAGAAACATTATCAGATAGGTTCAACACAAAATACATGGTATTACTGAAAATAGAGTATGTGTATCCTTTCATTATGCGTGAAAGCTCGCACCTCTATCAGTCATCTATGAGAGGGTAAAGTCTGTCTACTAAAACAGTATCAGGAGGGCCAGTTCTCCTCTGGCAAGTTAAAGCTGCAATTTGTAATTTTCTTGGATATAAACAGAGAGCTGATAATAATTTATAATTATATCGTTCTCAATCTCTTCGACTCACACAAACACTAACAATCTGTGAAGAGCTGTTCACACTAACGCTGAATCATTCTGAACTATGGATGAACAGAATCCTGGGTTATCTGTTTCACATTTTATACCAATCATTTTTACCAGGGGTTAAGAGTTAACCCTGGGTATTCCTGACAACAGTTATGACTGGATACAGTGCACAGCCACTTCGCGTTTCACCATCACTGGGAAAACAGGTCACCTGGTAAGTGTTTCCCTGCTGTTTTAAGTCTCACGATACCTTTTTTTAATCCAATTCAGGTGTACAGAAAAGAGAGGGACACAGTATTATTGTATCTGGAGTTAAATACAGGATTTAAAATAAAGACAACCCAGGGTTAAGCACAATGTTAAAAGCCCTTAAGATAACTTGGGTGTGTTGAATATTGCACATTTTGTGCACTCTACACAAACTTAAAAGCAGAAAAACAGCTGGTTCATCTGACTGCCCTCTCTCCTGACTCCAAGATCCTTCTGTAGCATATTCCAACAGCGCCCTCTCTACCTTCTCTCCATTTACACTGACAACCCACAGGGATCAGTACTCAGACCACTTTTATTCTCCCTGTACACCAAATAATTTTGTCATCACCTCTCATCTACTATCATTCTCATCCACTTACTTTTACTTTTATTGTTTTAAAGCTGGAGGTAGTAAACTGTGGAGAGGGGGACACGGGAAGTAATATCATAGAGGTGTGTGTGGTGCAGTACGCTGTGGAGAAGAGGACACAGAAAGTGAAAGAGTGTGTGTTCTCACCTCTCAGCCTGCTGGATGAGGCTGACCATGCCCTCCTTCAGATCAAAGATGAGTGGAGTATTCCAGTTCTTAACACTAAAACACATGAGGACACTACTTCATATAGTCACAATTATATTCATTAAGTAGACTCTTGTATCAAAAGGCATTTACAACTGAGGAACATCACGCCAAAAAAGCCAAAAATATCAGAGGCCAGTGTCAAGATAAATGTGGGAATATTACACAAGCCAGAGCAGAAATCAAATGCAGATGTTCTGTCAGGATATAACATAAACGGTGTTAGTGACAACACCTGTAGACGTAACACTGCAGAGAGGTGATGACAACCAGATGACCATGAGCCAGAGAGGCTTTAATGACCCGATCTCTGAACTCCAGAACATCCACTGCATCATCCAACACGTTCCGCACCTGTAGAAAGACAAGACTGGATGTGCAAAATATTGAGGAATGATAGTGGAGGTATGAGAGTGCAGGTTTGCAAAAGAAGGAATGAGAGGTTTAAGAGTGGAAGTATGAGAGTGCAAGTATGAAAGAGGAGGTACGTGAGAGGAGGTACGAGAGTGGAAGTATAAGAGAAAAGGAATGAGAAAGGAGTATAAAAGAGGAGGTATGAGAGTGAAAGTATGAGAGAGGAGGTACGAGAGTGGAGGTACGAGAGTGAAGGCATCAGAGTGGAGGTTTAAGAGAGAAGGAATGAGAAAGGAGTATAAAAGAGGAGGTATGAGAGTGGAGGTTTGAGAGAAAAGGAATGAAAGAAATAAAGAGAGAGAGAAGGTATGACAGAGGAGGTATCAGTGGAAATTTGAAAGAGAAGGAATGAGAGTGGAAGTATGAGAGAGAAGAAATGAGAGTGAAGGTATAAAAGTGGAAGTATTAGAGTAGAAGAATGAGAGTGGAGAACTGTCCCTCCTGGTTGAGCCTGGTTTCTCCCAAGTTTTTTTTTTTTCCATCTATATGTCATTGGAGTTTTGGTTCCTTCCCACTGTCGACCTGTTGGCTTGCTTACTGGGAGACTGCTGACATATACTTAGCTTAGGATTCTGTAAATTGTTATTATTAAATATTTATTATTATTATATATTAAATATATATTAAAAAATATAGCAACATAATTATAGTCCTATAGCCTCTACTGTTTTATTTCTTTCTCAGTTGTCTTTCATTCTCACATTAAATATTATGTGTATGTATTTTTTTTGCGTATTGTGTGTATTTCATGGTGTTATTGTTTGTGTAAAAAGCGCTATATAAATTAAACTGAATTGAATAGAATATGTAAAGTATAGGAGCAGAGGTATGAGAGACTAGGTATCAGAGTGGGGGTATCAGAGCAGAGGAATGAGAGTAGAGGAATGAGGCCCATTGACTAATATGGGGCACGCTTAAGTGGTTATACAGACCACCTTTTTAAAAATTATTTAAAAATTCTGTACTAGGATACAAATTAATTCATAAATCATTTTATTGTTATATACAGCATATACAATATGCTGTGACTAATACCGACAGCATACGCTTGAGTTACAGGGATTTGTGTACCTGCATAGTGCGTCTCTTTGTGAGGGTGATTTCATAGTTCTTCCACTCCCATCTCTGCTCTATGACATGAGCAAACAGGACGTGTCCATTTCCACATGCTCCTGCCAACTGAGTACCATCTGCAGACCAGGCCAAACTAAACACACTTCCTGTGCTGGGCTTTTCCAAAGCGTATGACCACTGACAGACAGACAGACAGATAGACAAGTTATCTAAAGTCATAATGCTTCGATTTAGTTGTAGGACACACTGCACCAACAACAAAAGACCAAAGCATTCAAGGTATACATTTTATTAGTATGTGTGATCCATGGGAATTGAACCCAAGACCTTTGCACTGCTAACACAATGCTCCACCCACAGAGCTACAAAAACAGTTTATTTTTCTCAACCAAAAAAAAAAGAAAAGCAAATAGATTGCAATGGATCGAAAAAACTGAAATCCAGGCACTAAAACGTGAATTTGCAGTCGTCATTTTATGCCAGATATGTTGCATATTTTCTCGTAAATAGGTTATACATTGTATTGACTACTCATCAATTAACTATTTAGCCTCTTATATTCTGTGTAACTGTAATGTTTTTTTCAGGATATATTAATAAACATTCATTATAATGGACGTTGAGTTCTAGGGAGATGGTTAGTGTTAGCTAGCAAGGCAAACCCAATTTTTCTTACAAGTGCACTGCAAAACAATATTCTGGAGGGTGGTAAATATAACTCATGCAAATCAGTTAGATTTTACTTTTATTAGTTTATTAGTTAGCAAGTAACACATTATAATCGGCCCAATCTACATTACCTATTTCTTAACAGTACTCACTGCAACATAAAAATAAGTAAAATGTACTCCAAAATATTTGTCCTGGTTACTCCACAAAGCACGTTTAAATAGACAGATAGGCAACTCCTTGAAATTCTGATAGGCACAAGGGTGTCACAAGGGAGTTCTTAAATATATTTAGTTTACACCCCTGAACTCTGCCTAGTACTTACAGCTGACAGTTAACTAGATAACTTAAAAAGTTTTGGAAGAATAACTGTTGAGTGATACTGCCTTTAATTTAAGCAGCTAAGTGTTTTCATTACTTTTTATTACTTATACTTGAGTTTTCAAAGTTTTCCCTACTAAAGGCAGTCATATTAAACAATGTTTTGTCACTCAGTCCGACTGCAATCCGAGAGCTTTTCCATCTTTCACTGTATCATTACTGTATCCCTTATCAGTGCTGTTACTTTCTTTTAATAAAAACTACCACAACACTGCTGTGTCCTGCTACACGCTGTCTCAGCTTGCAGTCTGAATGATTAAAAAAACATGCCCACTACTATTAACTGCTTATTTGTGTGTTAAACATTAAGTTTCACTGAAAGAAAAACAAACTTTGACAAGAGTAACTGAGGATGGAGTGTTTTAACTAACCCCTGAAATAAGGGTTTTCTATAGTTTTGCTTTTGTTCATTTAGTAGGTGGTTACTGCACACAATGACAATACAGGCTTTCTATTCTATGATGAAAACCGCTGTGTCTTATCTGAGGTGTCAGGGCTGGAGAGTAAGTGTTTCTACACCCAACCCGGCAGACTGCAGTAAAAACTAGATTTCATTCTGAAGAAAATGTGGGTGGTGCTTGCTGTGGCAAAATTCTGGAATATTTAAACAATGCTAACATGTTTTAACATGATGTTAGCATGATAGATATACTAAAATATGGTTTATGCATGATGTTATGAGGTTGATAGGGTGAACTACAAGGTTTTTAGTTGCCAGGGCAATACATAAAGCCCACTAGATAAAAATAGAAGAACACTAACAGATATAGTTCTCCAGGGCCTGACTCATAATGATAATAGGTGCACTAACAAATACAATACCCCTTTGGGGCTTGACCATCCTGGCTCTTCTCAGCTTTAAAATGGCAATGAACTGTACTTATTTTGCACCCCAAAAGCATCCATCCATCATATAAGTAATCCATACAACTCCGGGGGGGTGAATAAATGTCCTCTGAAGTGAAACAATACGTTTGTGAAAAAAAAAAAACTTTTTTAGTGATCGAAGTGCGTTTGAATGTAAACATCAGAAGCTCATATTGAGGCATTGTAGGAGTCATTATAGAAAGACAAACTATCTCTGCATTTTTAGGAGGAACTACTTCATTTAATTCAATGTTTTTCTCACTTACCCTCCAGTAAACCAGCCATAGGCCTATGTCATACTCCACACTATACTATACACACTTGTTTTCCAGCAGTGTGTTGTAATCGTGTAGATTTACAGTAGATTTAGAATTATTTTTGTAATATAATTGCAGTAAGTTAAACTTACATGGCTCACGTGATACTCTCGACCCAAGCGGCACAGTTTCGCCAAACTCCTGTGACCATAGCGCTATTTTCATACTTTTATGTTGAACTGAATGGCTGTTTTATTTTAATCTTAAAGTGTTTTCTTTTAGAGGTGTGTCTCAACAGCTTAAGGTAGCCTGTTTGGGCATTTAGGAGACAAGACGATGTTTATTTGCTGAGCGTAGGAATGTATATGTATATACATAGGGAAGGAGTGTATATGAGTTTGTGAAGGTAAGATAGTGCAGAGCCAGTAGTTGTTTTATAAGCCAGGAGTAGAGATTTAAATTTTATGCATGCAGCAACTGGTAGGCAATGAAGGGAAATGAGTGGTGTGACATGGGCTCCTTTTGGTTCTTTTAAGACCAGGTGAGCTGCTGCGTTCTGGATCAGTTGTAAAGGTTTGATTGCAGTAGTCCAGCCTAGAGATGACAAGGGCCTGGACAAGGAGCTGTGTTGTATGTTTGATAAGGTCTGATTTTTCTAATACTATACAGGGCAAATCTGCATGAGCATGATGTTCTGGTAATGTGATCGGAGAATGATAGTTGGTCATCAAAGACTACACCAAGGTTTCTGGCTGTCTTTGTTGGTGATAAAGTTGTGGAACCAAGCTGGACTGTGAAGTTTTGTAAGGCAGAAGGGTGACCTGGAAAGACAAGAAGTTCGGTCTTGGCTAGGTTGAGTTGATGGTGGTGTTCTGTCATCCAAACCGAGCACAGTCTCAGTGGAGTGGTTGCTCTTGAAGCCAGACTGCATGTCGTCAAGCCGGTTGTTCTGTGAGAGGAAAGATGATGTCTGTTTGAACACAGCTCGATTGAGTGTTTTAGTTATAAAAGGGAGGAGTGAAACAGGTCTGTAGTTGTTGGTGATGGAAGTGTCAAGTGTGGATTTTTTTAAGTAGGGGAGTAACCAAGACTTGCTTAAATGTAGTGGGAAAAGTGCCGGTGAGGAGGGAGGAATTGGTGATGTGTGTACACTGTAAAAAAAAGCATTTTTTTTTTTTACAGTTTTTGCCAATCATTTTTACAGTGTTTTCTCAGTTTTTTTAAATTACAGAAATTTACAACAATAAAAAAAAATTAAAAAAAAAAATAACCATAAAAATAAAGTTTTTTCTATTAACCTTCTGGCCTCTTTCAACATGTGAAACACTGCAACTGCAGTGTTAATTTCTGACACCACTTATCATCTCACAGATGACCTGTTAAAAACTGAGTTTTTAATTAAGAAAGTAAAACGCCGAGTCAAAAAGCGACAATTGCTAAATAAATCACAAAAAAGCCACTAATACAAATACAAATAGAATATCACGCACTATTGTGTTCAGCAAACGATTTTCAGGGCCACCATTTTTAAGCCGTCATACGACATCGACATCCCTGCAAAGCATCACGTTTGGCAGGTAACGCCAAAAGTTTTGTCTCAAACATATTTACCAACGCATTCAAGAATGCTAAATGTATTTTTATTGACGACCGAAAACAAGGGAAGTAATTCAGGTCAGATGTTACGTTAGCTAGGTTGCCACTTGGTTGGCTAATTAAAGTTAGACTAGTTGCTAGCAGCATCTATAAAATATGGCGTGTTAACACTTGTTAAGCGCATTAACTGAGTCAATACTAGGGCTGAAACGATTATTCGAGTAACTCGAATATAAAAAATGTTTAGAATTGAATATAAAAAATGTTCGAGGCAAATTTTTTGCCTCAAGGCTTTAATTAATGTTACCAAAGTCTGTTTATTTTAAATCTCTCTGCTTGTATCACCCCCACTTTGTAGGACTAGTGCGCAGCTCCGGTGTCATTGTTTCACACGGACTGTTGTAACTGACGCGCATTTCAAATATTTTAGTTTACTCTCATTGGAAATGGTGGAAAATTAGGATACCGGTGCGCATAAAAAGGCCGAAAATGTCCGAAGTGTGGGACCATTTTAGGCTGTGTAAGGCGAACAACGTAGTGCAGTGTATACACTGTAAAACGGTCAGACAGATTTTTTCCCGATTAATCAGAAATTAGTGATGTGTGTGCGTGTGTAAATGGATAACAGAACAATAGACTATTTGACCCAGCAGGCAGGTAGTTTGTGAGGAGTTGGACCATTTCTATTGTCGGTTAAACTTAATCCAGCAGTGAGTTACACAAAAATACCCAACACTGTGAAAATAACTCAACAAAATGACTCAACAGGCTAAACCCATTTTGAGTGAAGATAACGTTATAAGTTATGTTATATGGTTCATCCACAGAATTGCCGATTATGAAAATTGTTTGTAGCACTATATTCAGATGTATTTTAATGTATTCTTGAGTGGTTAAATGGGTGGAATCTAGAGTGGAAAAGAGTATGTATGTGGATAAGAGTATGTATGTGGATAAGAGTATGTACGTACATATGTATGTATCTGGGTAAGAGTATGTGCGTATGTATGCATGTGGATAAGAGTACGTATGTATGCATGTGGATAAGAGTACGTATGTATGCATGTGGATAAGAGTATGTATGTATGTTAAATGTGAACCAAAGCTGTTATAAAAAAATAAAAGAATTTAAAAAATGGTTTTGTATTTTTGTTTTAATTAAAGCAAATCTTTAATCTTAAATCTGTTTTTGCAGTTTACCCTACCTATACAAAAAATGCTTTTATTTTTACAGTTACAGTTAGTTTATATTATATAAACTAATAATAGTTTATTTGTATAAATATAATATATACACTTAGATTTACAGTGTTTTTTTATAATAACAACGGTAATTATCTGTACTTAACCTTTTTTAAATGAGCTTTTAAAGATAATTATTCTGTTTTAGAGATGTAGAACTGTATTCTGACAATTAATACATGTTAAAACAAAAAGATTACATGGAATTATAATACAATTTAATGTAGTATTACAGTAAAAAAACAGAATGGAATGTGAAATTACTGTTTTTTTACAGTTTATCCATGTGTTTTTTGTTACAGTATTTTTTTGTTTTTTTAACAGACACTTTCTGGTGCCCCTGCTGCCAGAAAATTACTGTTTTTTACGATATATTTTTTTAAAGTGTAAGTGATGGTTTAAGTGAGCTGGATATGGCATTTAGGAGATGGAAGGGAATTGGGTCAAGTGGGCAAGTAGTGGGGTGAGGGAAGTCTGGAGACCTCTCTCTCACTGACCAAAGAAAAAGAAGTGAGTAGGGTTGAGTCCTGGGAATGGTGGTAGGTCGGGTCCAGGGAATGGTGGTGGTGCAAACTTGCAAAGTTTCGGCTGATAAGGAGGTTGTCAGTGGAGGTGCAGGGGGAGAAGGGAGTTGAAGATTCTGAAGAGCTTGCAGGCATCAGATGTGTTGCTGACTTTGTTGGTGTAGTATGCAGTCTTAGCAGAGTGGACATCGGTGGAGGAGGACAGTAGTGATTGATACTTACTGAGGTCAGCAGGCTCTCTGGTTTTGCGCCATTTTCTCTCAACTGCCCTAAGTTTCATCCAGTGTTTACGCTGGACTTCAGATAGCCAGGGGTTGGATGGAGCAGTTCGAGCTTGCCTTCAGGAGAGAGGACAGAGGTTGTCTAGACAGGAAGTTAGTGTTAAACAGAGTGTCCATGGCAGTATTAACGTCTAGGGACGAGAAGTGTGTGGAGGATGGAACAGAGGATGAGACTGCACGTGAAAGGGAGCTGGGAGAGAGGGAGCAGAGGTTATGTCTGAATGAGACTATTGGGAGTGTAGGTGTATTGCATGTGGGGAGATGGATATTAAATGAAATAAAAAGGGGTCTGAAGTATGAAGGGGGGAAACAGTGATGTTGCCTGTGATGCAGTTTCTTGTAAAAATGAGGTCAAGTTGGTTGCCTGATCTGTGAGTTCCAGAAGTAATGATGCGAGAGGTCGAATGATGCGAGTAGTTCTAAGAAACCAGCAGCATGGGGTTTGTGTAGGTGTATGTTGGTCTCCAAAAACTATGAGTGGGCTGCCATTATCAGGGAAGAAGGATAGAAGCATGCCCAGCTCATCCAGGAAGTTTTGTAAAGGGCCAGGCGGACGGTAAACTACAACCACATTAATATGTGAGGGAGCGGTAATTGTGACTGCATGATATTCGAATGACTGATTAAAGGATAGTAATGGGAGTGGAGTAAATTTCCAATGATTTGATAAAAGCAAACCTGTTCCTCCACCCCTGCCTGTTTGGTGAGGAGTGTGGGAAAATTAGTGTTTGATGGAGAGGGCAGAAGGGGTAGCCGAGTCCTTCAGACAAATCGAGGTCTCAGTAAGACCTAATATGTTGACTAGCTCTGGGGTTAATAGATTTAAAAATAACTGCATAAATAAAATTATAAAAAAATTATCAAAATCTTCACTCATACGAATGTCACTCTGCAGAGCAAAGGATGAGCCTGCTCCTTAATAACATTAAGCTCCTCACTCTCACAGGGGTAGAGCAAGTGGACCTCTGTACGCCGGTTACAAAAGAGGAAGTTCTTTACACCATAAACTCTTTAGGCCCCCGGGCCTGATGGTTTTTGCCCAGAATTCTATACAAAAATAGGAAAGATTCGTTGAAAAATAGTCAGCTTCCACTCACTTTAAACTTGGCAAATATTTATTTAATTCCTAAAAAGAATAAACGACACAGTTTAAGTAGTTCTTTTAGACCCATTAGTTAAATTGGGGTTGATGCTAAGATACTCTCTAAGCTGAGGTGATTCTCCCCATTTTTATAAATCCAGACCAGATGGGTCTGAGACTTGGTATAGAGGGTGAATTTCTGAAATGGATTCAAACTATCTACCATTCCCCTATGCCCTGTGTTATCACTATGACTACGGTCAGATCCCTTTTTACTTGCTAGAGGCACCAAAAAGGGCTGCCCGCTGAGCCCTATTCTGTTTGCGCTGACTATGGAGCCTCTGTGGGGGGCACTGAGCACAAAATTGCACTGTATGCAGATGATATTCTGCTATTTTTATCATCATCTGATTTAACTATACTAGCAACATTATCTGACATTATCTAAATCTATCTAACATTATTATTTGATGAATTTGGTTTAATCTCGGGGTACAAAATTAACAAATCAGAAGTATTACCATTAGATAACTTTAATGCTGAATGTTTAACTAATTTAAATGGTCTAAATCTGGATTTGTTTATCTCAGGTTGTGTCAACTGATCTGAAATAATTATGGAAACTAAATTATTTCCCGATTATTCACACAAGTAAAAGAGATTTATACCGCTGACAAGCTCTTCCTCTGTGGCTGCTTGGTAGGATAAGTTTAATCAAGATGAATATTCTTCCTCTACTGTACCCTCTTCAGATGCTACAGTTATGGTTAAGCAGGAAGGCCACTGCAGAGCTTTTTTCCAGATTTGTATGGAATGGCAGAAAGCCTAGACAAAAGCTTAAATCTTTGCTGTTGCCAGTGGAGTTGGGTGGTTTAGCAATGTCTAATTTTTTTTAATATTATAATTGGGCTTGTCATGCCAGGCTTATCCAGGAGTGGTATAGGTCCTACTGTAATCTATGTCCTAGTGTTGATTCCTGGGCTTGCTCCTGATTCTCTATTTGATGCCTGTTTGCTTCTCCCTACAAATATGATGAGACAGTATGGAAAAATCCAATACTTTATAGTTTCATTAAAGTTTGGCAACAGATCCCAAGGTTTTTTTGGGAAAAGGGAGACTATATTTAGGATAAGTCCAAATTATTTGAATCAATGCTTTGTCCATGGCATAGCTTCACCCCTTTTTAGAGCATGGCACATTTGGCACATGGGATTCATATACTGGGCGAGTTATTTCAGAATGGCTCCTTAATATCTTCCAACATATTACGACAGAAGTTTGGACAGGAATTTATTAGATTATTAACGCAAACATGCGCAATACCCATAATTTCGTGCTGAATTTAAGGCCCTGTTGTACACAAATGTGAAATTTTGAAAATACACCCTTTATTAGGTGTTAAAGGTGTATTTAACATTTACCATTTAATCAAAGTCAAAAAAAAACTTTGTTTTGTGACAAGGTAAAATGAAGTCAACCTCAACAATGGGCCATGGCTGGATCAAGGCAGCAGGGGGCGGGGGGAGTTCATAATGTCATGAATGTACTGCAGTACGTACAATATGGGGTTCATCGCGGTTCTCCGGCACACCCCTACTTGAGGGTGAGTAATTTATGGGCAAAATATCATTTTTGGGTGGACTTTTTTAATATATAAATAAAAGAACATAAACAACAATCTCTTAAATACTTATGTTCATCTGAGAAAGGCAACATACTGTTGTTTGATTTAAACTTATTAGTGGTGCTTGCGAAGCAAGGCTATTACTATTACTATCATTATTACTCTTGACCAGAGACTTGGGTCTCTGGTCATAGGGACTTACTCATATCACTCTGGGACTTACTCATATCACTCGGCTTAGCAAGCAGCAACAAATAATAACATTTCAACTTTATAGCCATGCACTAGCAACCAGTTACAGTACCCAACAACCACCCCCTAGACTTCCACTGAAAAAAGTCCCATAGACTTACCATTGGGCAGATCTTTGTAAGTCATAGCTCTGCTTTGTAATGTCATAAGCTTAGCATTATAATGTCATAAAAACTTTATAACTAGCAACCAATATGCTATATCTTAGCACCAATATGAACTAGAATATTGAATGAATTAGAATATTAGAACATCTATATACAAAGACATGGGAGTTGGCTCTTTTGATTCAGACATGTATCCATCTATTAGTTTTACCCTGTTACCTGTCTAGCTACACCCTAGCAACCATTTACACTACCCTGTAATTAAATGAATAAGGCATATCTCAGCATTAGAACACTGCAGAGAGAGGTGGGTCTGCCTACCTCTTCCTTCCTCCCTCCCTCCTTTGGCTAGGTTTTCTCAAGCCAACATTAAATTTGTTCACAAACTTTTACCTCATCTACTTAAAGTATCAATTCATTGACATTTTTATTAAACAAACAAAACAGAAATCATAAGGTTTTGTTTATTCTTCATCCAATAGTATGTACAAAACAAGTCAGTAGTTGTGATGCCTTGTGATGTAAATGCAGGCTCAGCCAGAATCAGGCCGGCTGTTTTCAAATGCAGAGCTGCGTGCAAGGTTAAGTGCCATGGCAAGCAAAACAGGCGAGTGCGTCAACTGTTCAAAATCCTTTTGGTGCACTGAAATGTTTGTTCACTAAAAAAATCCCACAATGCAATGCAAAATTACATTTTCTTTAAATCTCTTTAAAGAAAAAAAAGAAATCATCAGTGTCCCAATAGGTTGTTCACTTTACAGTGTCAAGAGGAACACTGTACTATACAGTGTTGCACAGAAGTTTATATTATTAAAATACAAATAAAGAGGGTTCTGTATTCTTTTCCCTTTTAGTTTATATAATGGCACAATATAACATTAAAATTTACTGTTTTTAAAGTACCGTTATTAAAACACAAAGAATTAGGGAATATTAGTGAAACTGAGGTATCAGAATACACATGAAAAGCACGTCGTTGTAGTTAGTGAGTCTGGCCAAGCACAAATAGCTGTGTCGTCATGACAGCCTGGTGCAGCTGCTCTTGACAAACCGTGTTGCCTGAGCCAGCTATCTGCTCTCATACCGCTCTGTACTGCCATACATCCCAGTGATGTGGTGCCAACACTGTCAAGTCAGACAAAATTTCTAACCTACATGCACTGCTTCAAGTCAGATGCCAATCGGTCTGGGCAACGCTTCATGAAGTGGAACACACCATGTGTAATGAGCTAAGGTGCCTGACCCTGCCTACTCATGTACTGATTCACAATCTAGAGAGCTCAGACACACCACTTCAGTTCAGTGGAAATGTCATTCTGCACGGAATAGAAGATCGGATGTATATCCGTTTAGCTGAGACACAATTATTTGGCAAAGTGTAAATGGAACAATTTAAAAAAAAAATCAATCTGATCAAAGAAAACCCATGAAGTGACTTCTAAAAAAGAAAACCCCATAGTGTCATAAAACTCTGTTTCAGTATTATTTTCAGGAATTGTTTTGTGTGCCATTATACAGGGTGGGCCATTTATATGGATACACCTTAATAAAATGGGAATGGTTGGTGATATTAACGTCCTGTTTGTGGCACATTAGTATATGTGAGGGGGCAAACTTTTCAAGATGGGTGGTGACCATGGTGGCCATTTTGAAGTCGGCCATCTTGGATCCAACTTTTGTTTTTTCAATAGAAAGAGGGTTATGTGACACATCAAACTTATTGGGAATTTCACAAGAAAAACAATGGTGTGCTTGGTTTTAACGTAACTTTATTCTTTCATGAGTTATTTACAAGTTTCTCTTT
>JAZGTK010005221.1:0-19403 GCA_036877625.1 Ambastaia sidthimunki
TTCTCTCAAAGCAACAGAAGCTGTTGAACATTTTTAAATCTGGAACTTTAATTTACACCTTTAATTTAGCATTAGCTGATGCACACGGTGCATTAGCCTCACTTCACACATCTTCATCATCTTCATGCCTGTCTAACACTCCAGTTTATCTCCTCTGCATCATCATATACTATATATACATCTTATACAAGCTACAGATTACCTGGCTAACAATTCAACAACGTTAAAACGTTACAAAAACATTCTACAAAAATTACTACAGGAACATTTTTAATAACTTTTGAGAAAACTCCAACTCCCAGCTTCCCTGGGAGCTGGATATTTGAGCAGGTACAGAGACAATAAGTATGTATGTTTCCATTTAAATAGCCAAGCAAACGTGTGTGTGTGTGTGTGTGTGTTTCTGTGGGGTTTGCTGCTTTCCCAAGTAAATTAGGGTTTGTTTAATCCACATGAAGCAAGCTTTTATCTGCTTTTATCAGTGTGGAGTAAAATGTAGCTCAATTTGGCCCAATTCATTAACAGACTGTAGAAATCAATTATAAATATTTGAGGTTGAGCTGAAAGGTTACAACCGGGAGAAAATAAGTGACACTAAGTAACAAATATTTGTGATTATTTCATGTTAGATAATATGCATTAATTTTACACCAGCTGAAACGAGGGCTGAGGCCATCCAGCACAAAAATGACAAAACAGTTATTAAAGTAACATAATACAGCTGCGTGACTTACAATATCTGATTATTCACCTGAAGTCCTCAGATCTTCTTTCTCTCCTCAGTGCACACGAGAATTCCTGAATGCAACTGATTCCAGAATGAACCTGATTCCAGAATGAACCAAGTGTCCATGAAAATCTTCATCAGTTTAACTTCCATGTTCTACGCAGGAAAGTTGAACCTTTTGGAATAACAGAAGTGAGTAATGACAGAATTTATGTTTGGTTAACTGTTTCTTTAAAGCAAAAAGCTCCAACTTGAAAATGAGGCACTCATAAAGAAATTAAAGCACAGCGTCTCTCTCTGTCAGTCAAAGGTTGGTTCTCTAATCAGCTGTCATCAGGGTAAATGTGAGTCGACTGCTTTTGGCCACTGAGGACATCAGGCAGGTCTCTGCTGTCAGCTCCCATTAGCCCTCACTCCCATCAGAGCAGACGTCTGCCCCATTAGCAGCATGGCAATATATATTATACATACCACAGCCTGAAAAAGGTGTTATGAAACATTTGTTTGGCCGGAAATACAGACATCTGACCATCTGGTGAAAAGGACATGTGAGAAACAAAGCACAGTTGGGGGATCCATTTCTGCTAAAAAGCAGAAAAATATTCCCAAAATTCCTTTCAGTAATATAATTTCCAAAACAATTAATTAGGTCAAAATCCAGGATGTGAAGCCCAACAAGACTGAACACTGATTTAAGCTTCATTTTAATCATTGCTTTTTGGCAGCCCAATAAAATTGGTAACCACTCCCCTCTTTTTATAGCCAATCAATTCCCAGAAAAAAGCCACGCCTCCATTTTTCTGTTTCACGTTTAATTATGTGAGAACATTGAAGTCAGTTGCAATTTCCGGTTCACGCAGACTTGCTGACTGAGCTGACAATAACAGCACTAATAGTAGTAAACATAATGACAAGAATTAATTACATTTTGCATTACAACAATTAATAAAGGAACATACAACGAGCAGAACTTTGTGAACGATGGGTGTTCCAGTTGTGCAGAAATCTTCCTGCATATTTCTGTGGGCACATATTTCATGTACTTATTAGCGTTACCTAGTAAAACACATGTGGTGGCCTCCTGCAGCTATGGAAACTACAGAGATTATCAATAACTAGCTCACCCACCTTGAAAATCAACCAATTAACATCCAACCTCTAACCTGATCCAGCTGCGTCTGTGATTTGAACCTGAGATCAACAGTGTGTTCTTCCACTGTGCCAAACAGGTTGTAATCAGTTTGGGTACACTGATAATAACCAGCACCTAACCATCAGAAGTTAGCTGTGTATGCACCAAAACTTAATCAAGCGAAATCCATTTGCTCAGAATATGTGCTCGTAACTCAGACACAATTAGCATTTAATTGCTGCTATTTTAGATCAAATTAGTCTTTAAAGGGACAGTTCACCCAAAAATGAAAATTCTTTCATTATTTATTAACCCTCATGTCAATCCAAACCGGTATGACTTTTTTTTGCTTCTGTGGAATGCAAAAAAGATATTTTGAAGTATGTTGGTAACCAAACAATTGGGTGAACTATCCTTTAATTGAGATTAATTGAGAAATAATTGACATTTTGAGCCCAGTTGACTGGGAGCAGAAAGCTGAATGCTGTTCATTGGAAAACTGAAACCCTTCCCCCTGCTGTCAGGATAAAGCCCTGACCCCCTCATCAGCCCCTCGCACCCTGATCCACACTTTATGGAAAGGAACATGGGGTTGGTGAGGGTGTTGGGGGCTTTGGCTTCATATCTATGGAGCTTTGCATGTGACCAGCCTGCAGAGGGGGATCCGTTCAATATTAATGCGGCACCAGAAGGTTTCGACCTGTGAGACAGTTGACAGTTTGTGCCCGTGGCTCATATCCAACATATGTGCACCTGCATGTGTTAATGCCTGTGACCCTCTACTGGGACCTGTTAACAGATTCTGTACCAATATCAGAAAGTCAACAGCATGTGCACAATTATTATGGATAGTCGGAAAACGTACAATTAGTTTCTGTGATTCAAAGTGGGAAATGCAACCTGCTGGATAAATGGAATATAAAGAATATTAGCAATAACTGCACAGTGTGTAGTTTATTGAAACAGACATCTGGTTTGTTTAAACATATACAGGAGAACATATCAAACACAGTAACTTTTTTAACAAACCGTAAATCTTAAAGGTAGAGAAGGCAATTTCAGAGAGGTAGCAATAGCAAGCTAGCTTTGAAAGCATAAGATCAGAGTGATCTCTAAAGCCACGCTTCCTCCAACACATGACATAGTTTGACAGGCAAGTAGGACGTCCTATCATTGCATTCTGACTGAATGTAATAATTGGAAGAACATTTTATGGTCCTGTGCCTTTCTTAGAAGATACATAAATATATTTAGATCACTTTATTTAGTGATGCTATCAGGTTGTGAAGAGATTTTCAACCAGCATAACAAAAAATGTTTCTGGAAAAAAATGCTCAGTCATCATCAATCATCAGTCATGTCTCTCCTCATATGAAGCAGTATTTTAGCAAAATCCCTGTTTTTGTTCATTTTCAACAGCTGTTCCTGATTTTCTCCAAAATATGTGCGATTTCACGTCTATTGGTGAACTTTGACCTCTGCTGACCCACATCTATGAGATCCTGGTGTCACATTTGTGTCCGTTCTGCTTCTCAGAAGAGTCTCACTGAATGAAACCAGCTCTGTTAAACACTACAGACCACACAGACACACACAGAAAGCTGTTATCAATACACAGCACAGCCTGCAGACTTCCAAAGACGAACATCACTAAGTGCTTTTATGGTTTTGATCTGTTTACTTTCCACAGACGCGGCCAGTAAACAGTGACAACAAACGTGGTTTTTCTCATAAGTGGCTGGTTAAACGTGGGCAAGTTTTTTCTGTCTTGTTGGCAAAGTATCTTTTTAATATCTCCTCGCTCATCTGTTTGTGCGTTGCTCTCTCACAGGGAGTTATCAGTGCCGGATCTAACCACCTGAGGTTTCCCTGAATACACGAAAGCCCAAAGAGACCTCCAGCTCGAGAGGAGCAGAGCTGCAGATGAAACCAAGGATGAAGACGTGAAGGGCAGGTCTCACCTGTCGGTGATGAATTATTCAGTGAAAGCACAGAGAGCACGCGCTCTTTTAAAGGAAATGCTTCAGGCTTGCTTAAGGTGACGTCCAACATCTTCCATCTGTGATAATCTGTCACAGACACTCGGAGAGTGATCGCAACCACAATTAACACACACACTCAATCGCACACACACAAAGAAACACACATGTACAAACACGCTCGCTCTCGCACTCTCAAAGCCGCATCTCTGAGAATTGTGTTACCATAGAGACGGAGGGATGAGCATTTTAATGACTACAGCATGCTGGTTGAAGAGTAAATACTGGTTAACCAACCCGTTCAAGACTCATGCTTTAAAATCCAGTATGATATAGAGTTAATTAAGCTTTCAGTCCTATAAACCTAGTAACAGAGTTGTAGGACTTCATCTCACTTTGTAAATAGCAATTAGTCTCTTATCTTAAAAAACTACAACACTCTCTCTCTCTTTCTTTCTTTATAGTTATACATCGCTATAAAAGACATACTATTGCAATATTTTTGTTTTAAAGGATGTTTTAGTAGGATTGTACAGCAACTGCTGTTTTTACTGCATTAAACTTGATTTGATTTGATTTGATTATCTAAAAAAGAAACGATGAAAAAGAACAACCCTTCATATTCTATTTCCTTTTGTGTTTCATAGACAAAATGAAGGTCAATAAATGAGACAACTCTCATTTTTTGGTGAACAATCCCTATAATATTTAAAGCTGTGCCTCACAATTTATTCAGATCTTTGTGAGAAACGGCATCAGAGCTGCGTCTGTTTAAAACACTGAGCTGAAGATCATGCTGCACTATCTCAGAGAGTGTTTCCCAGAGGCCGCTGGAAAGAGTCACGGTGTTGAATGTCCTCTAAAATAGGATCCGTGTAGTCCTGAAACGTCTCCAAGTGCAGCAGCCTTGGCCTGTTATGATGCCAGAACACACTAAAAATAAAAGATAATTTCAGTCCTGACTCTCAGAAAACTTTCACACTCACTCTATGGTCCAATCGCAGCACCCGGCAGGAACTCTGGAGATCAGATTACAAAAATTGCTCGGACAGTCTATGATTGTTGTGCATCAGTTACAAATACCCAATTCATCACGTTTCTTCTTTTAAGACCCGTGCGTGCAAGAATTTGCTCTCATAATCATGTTTGCCAAGTGGAAGTGAATTTTGAATTAATTTCAAGTGGCAATTTAAATGAGGCAGAAAGGAGAAATTGATGCTTGTAAACTGGACAGCGGAAACATGGAAATCTGGTGTCTTTATATCAGTTTCACACCACTGCTGAAGCAACATGAATACCAATGACTTCCATAATCTCTTCTGAGACCAATTTTCAAAGTAAACCTCTGTGTGTGTTTAATAATGTGTTTGAACGTCTAAAGTCTGGCAAAATAAATCCAGGCCGGCGTAATGGGTCAGTTGTGTTGAATAAACTTCCGAATATTTGATGCAAGAGGATTCACGGTCCATCAACTCTCAGATGTCCAGATGACCCTAAAGAACATCCATCTGGTCAGGAACTATTTAAAACGTGTCTTCACCTTCCTCTTTCAGTGCACATGTGTTTCTTTCAGCAAACACACAAAATTCTGCACATCTCTGTTAAATTATCACTGACATCATGTAAGTCCTCTGTGTTTGCAAGCCGCTATCGATTAAGAATTTTGCATGTACAAAGGTGGTTTTAACAAGAAGTGACGGCCCATTCGAAGGCACAGAGGTGCAACTTAAACTTGAAACAACTGCACACAGAATTAAGGGCTGGAGAAATGACAGGCTATCCCATCCCTCAGACATCCAGGTTCCTGATTTCATCAATGCTCCAGAGTAAATTCTTGTTCAGCTGAAGATGAAGGTATTTACTGGCTGGGAACACAGTCAAATAATACTGTAATTTGAGAGCAACAGAGCAAAGCTCCTCGTGCTTTGACTGCATCATCACAAAATTCTCACCTGTCATATTGTTGTTTTGACAGGTTTCCTATTGCACTTCAGTTTTATCACCATCTTCTCTTTCCTACTGGGCTCAGTTTCCTTCAGACTGGAAGACCAGTCTGACCTCCTGCCTTGATAGACAGGAAATGCTGTTAAAAGTGCTGTCAAATGCCACAATGACAGAGAAATCAAGAATATCAAACATTTAAAATATCACAAGGTCAAACTCAGCATTTTCATTCAGTAACAAATGTTAAAACGTTCTAGGAATGTTAGGGTTAGTGTTGACAATGGTCAAACAATTGTTTTTTTGACACTGAATAACATTCTTTAAACTTTTTATAATTCTGTTTTTCTGAAGTGTTCCACTAATGACTTTAGAATAAAGTTTTTAATATATAATAAGTAACATTATTTAATATATGATAAATAACATTACTAACAGTACTGAAAGAACTTTGAGAGAACTTTGAGAGAAGGCCTGGAAGTTCTCGATCTGGAAACTCTGACAAATACCCCAAAAATGTCCTGTTAAAAGCTAGAATTAAGTTGCATCAACTTATCTATTGAATTTCTATATTTTATACATACAAAACATTTCAAAAAATGTTTTTAGCTTGTATTTAGCATTTTTAGACGTCTCCAGGACTTTAACAGTAAAACACATATGCCAAAATATTTGAGTGCTGGATGTTATGGCACAGACTAAACACTCCATATGATCTGAAAACGAGCAGCAAATGAGCTTCCGTTTCAGTCACTTGCTCGTCCACTCATTTCCTCCAGCATATGGGCAACTTCCTCTGACCAAACAACGTTAGCTTATAAATATTAGTGAAGTAAAGTTCCTTCAGCGGCTTTCACTGACCACAAAGGATGTGCCCTCTGATCTTTGGCCTCGCACTGTCAACCTGAGTTTCTGGTTTGCGTTTCCATGGCTCCTCAACTTGATGTGTGACCCAGGAAAGATTAATGAGAAAACAGGGTTTGGTTTCACCATAAGGGAAAGCGTTTGTGCTTGAAGTGTATCTTTGTCTGATGGTGATGGTTGTTTGATGCTGATTTTGTTAAGGTGAGGCTGAAGAGTACAATGTGAAATTAGATGAGACAGAAATATGATCATTGCTTATACTCAGACTGAAACATGAATTTGAGTGCTTTTAAATCCCAAGCACATGTGTGGTAGAAGACATCACCCGCAAAGAGACCCCAGTCAGAGTCAATTAACTTCAGACACTTTTGTCATGACACACACACACACAGATCATATCTGTCATTCCCATGAAACCTTGTCTTACTTTGAGTTATGAAACTTCTTCACAAGCTAGACTGTGTAACTTAATTCAACATGCTACAGAAAATGATACATAATAAAACATTATTTCTTTATTTTCATTATTTGTATGTTAACGCAAGAAAATTAAACACTTTCAAAAAAAGACTTTCTGCCCATATCCAGGCTAACAATTTTAAGTTGTAAGAACATTTTCCTAAAGTTTCCATTAAGTAACAAAACATAAAAAAAATTATTTAAATTGTTCTAGGAACAGTCAAAATTAAAAAATTTTTAGACATTTTATTAACATTATTGCTTGGTTAGGAGAACATTATTTAAGCTTTTTATAATTCTGTAACATTTTAAAACAGACCACTACCAACCTAAGAATAACTTATTACTGCAAGAATGTTTTCGAAAACTCTGTGAGAACTTTTAGAAAACACTAGCCAGCGTTCTAAGAATGTTCCCTGTTAGCTAGGATCCCTCATACTAGACATGCTGTCTTGAAATGTAGTGTTGAAACGTTCCTTTGATGTTTCTGCAGTGACTCTGGCTCGTGAAGATTTGATTTCATTGACCTCTGCAGATCTTCAAAAGAGCAACAGCTTCACACCACTTGACTGCGACCTCTATCTTGTTATGTCGTTTGAGTCAGAAGTCAAGTCCGGCCAAAAATAATCTGTTTATGGGCATTCTGAAGATGTGCTCGATGTTTAAACCCAACTCTTTAAAATTCTTCTGAGCTAACAACACAGCACACAGTACAGAGCAAAGCAGTCCATGATGATAACCTGTAAGAAACAGTGGAAACAGTAAATGTTCCAATAAAAACATTCCACCAACATATGAATAACATTTCTGATGTATAACGTTAAAATAACATTCTACTAACAGTACTGCAAAACCTTAACGATAACTTTAAATAAACTTTTACAGAACGCTAGCCAACATTCTGAGAACATTCCCTGCTAGCAGAGATTATGCTGATAATCACTACATTTTTCACACCCTCCCCTCTGAAACCTCATTTTCTTCTCACATGTTTCTGCTGATCTTTGACATCACACCGCTTTCAGTTGTGATTGAATGTTTACACAAGGGCTCAGGTTTGTGTTCTTGTTGTACGTAGAGAACAGGTCAGCAGCGAGAGAGACACAATGAGAGAAGTTTCTGATAGGATGGATTTGTTGCTCTCGGGGGAGGATGGACTGACATTCAGAGAGGAACAGGACTGTTTGCTGCAGGGAATTCAAAACAAACGTCCAGTTCTGAAACGCAAAGAGCAACGTGAGGGTCTCAAGCCAAAACCTTTACACACATACACAGTATTAATGAATCATGAAACCATCCAAATGCAAGTGTGTGATATCTGATGGACTTTTGTGGCATTCAGACTGGACATTGTTTCACCTTCTCTTAATAGTTCTATGAGACAAGTCTGAGGTTTGAAAAAGATCTGAAGAGCTTTAGAAGCCCATTCTACACTTTAAGTGTTTTTTTAATACATAGAGACAATGTTTTCTTGAGAAAATGTTGGATTTTGAGTAACTTGAGAACAGTAGTCAGCAGATGTCCAGACGTACATAAACAAATACTTTCAACCCTGTTTTCATTGCAAACAGAAATTTATATCTGTGTAAGCAATTATTTCAACGGAACATAACACATAACCAATGTGACCTTTGAACTACACCTCCGGCGCCACTCGCTAACCTCTCTTAACGCATTTTTACCAGTCACATAAACCTTGGGGGCCAACGGCAACAGCTCAGCGCTTGTCCTTCCTCCCCAGTGAGCTCTAAACTGGCTCCTGGCTCTGATTTTAGGGCCAGAGGAAACAGCAGATCCAGAGGAAGACATTCATTGTTAGCGTCTCTTCCACGCGTGTCCTGCTGGGCTGACATCCTCTGAGAGGTGAGCAGCACACCATTAAAATCACCGCAGGAGCTTCATCTGATGACCTGTGTTTAAACTGTAGCACCAGTTCCACGCTTTCACTGCTAAATATACGATTCTGTGAGTGACGCTTCAAAGATGCGTTTGTGCTTTTTTACTGTTACAGGCATTACTGTGTACATCCACTACTGCACTAATATATGTAACAGCGCAAATATCACAAAACCTGTCCAGAACATGTCTGGATCATTTTTAAAATAATTAATGGAAACATGAAAACAAATACTGCTGATTTTATTAAAATACAGATTTTACTGAAGGGGAAAATCTGTTGAGAATCATTATAATAATGAAAATGTACAGTACGTACAATTTCATTGTGTAAAAATGTTTCACCAACATTTATATTAATTTAAAGTTAAGTTTTTTTAATGTATTTTTTTCAATGTTTCATTAACAGTTTAGTAATGTTTCTGATATGACAGAGCATTTTACCAACATTACTGAAATAACTTTTTTAAATTTTCAGAGAACATTACCCAACGTTCTGAGAACATTCCCTGTTAACTGGGACATATTTCCAGACTTGGTTAAAAAGCTTTGGGGGAGGGTAAGTCTGGTTCTTTTTTTATGTTTTCTTTATAGTTTCTGTTTTCTTCCTACAGCTAAATATGGCCCAGACATGTTCTTGACAGATCTTGTAAGAATCGTTCAGATACTCTTGACTGGCAGGCCTGTAATATGTTAGTGTAATGTTCCGTTCATGAAAACACAATGTTACTATAACATTTACACATGTTATTTGTAAGCCCCGTCCTCTTTCCACACACACAGTGATGCTGTAGATGACAGATCTGCCCTGTTATTGCACATACAGCCGTTCTCCATCAACACTAATCCTGTCAATGACAAGATAATACTGCTGCTTTCAGCCCCGTGAGTGAAGATTCACATATTACTTTTTAATCAAATCACAGCCTTATACACGACACGCTGTAAATCTGACTTCAGCAACGGCGTCTTCCTCCAACTATGCTTCTGAAAATATATTTTAAAAAGTCAGAAAAATGTCTTGCACCAGTCCATGTGCTCCTTGCTCAACTACAACCGCCTGGATCTCATGCATGAACGAAGCTTTAGAGAAGACCTACAAACTGGCTGCAGTCCACCAACCAAACCTCCTCCAGTTTCCCCGAAGTATGTTTGACTGCGTTCACTAACGCAATAAGCCAAGAGAAGATGTGGTAAAATAACCATAATACACAGACATAAATGACTTCTTGCTTTTTTAATGGCGCCAAGCAATGTAGTTCATTATCCCATTCGAAGGCTGTTTGTGGTTGCCAAGCAACATGGTAATTTGGCGCATAAATATAGACCGTGCAGTCACAGGTGTGTGCACATTGGCCTTTTAAACCAACTTCGAATGCCGTTCGTCCAATCAGAATGTAGAATCTGAACTGTTTTGCCATGGTCATATTATGATAATATAATGGATGATTATAGACCCATAATCCAAAAATCATATATTTTATTATAATGGACGATAAACTCAATCCAAAAACCATATATGATTTTATAATGAATGATTATAGACCAAAAACACATGAATATAATCCAAAAGCAGGCAGGGATCGGATGTGTTGTACTCTAGAAAAACAGATCGTTTTACTGGATTGCTCTACAAAAAATACACGCTTTCAACATCCGATTGTGAAATATTGTGCTTACGTCAACACATCAAACAAAACACACTGCATAGTACAGCTCAAAGTGTCACGGCAGCTCAAAATGTTTTGACACGTTCCAAATACCTGACAGAAAACTAAACACATTCATTGTCCGTGTACCTCAATCTTTACACCGTTCAGACAGTGTTTGTGTATTCAGAAGCTCTCTGGGTCAGTAAAGGTATGTCGGTAATGACCTTGGCTGTCACAATGTCTCTCACCTTGTGTTGATAAGAGAATAAAAGTGTGTGAAGAGGGGGATGTCACGGGGGAAATTCTGGGGTAATTACTGTTGGGGGGTAATAAAGCCCTGCTTTAATTCCATTTCACATCACAGAGCAGGGGAGTCAAGCGTAGCTGGTGGATGGAAAAAGACAGCGAGTTTGGCGTGGCGGGGGTCTCCGCGGTCCCCTGCCGCCAAGAAGGACATGTGCAGTGATTAGAGGAGTCTGATTGGCTATCTCTGAGAGCAGAAACCCATCAGTGCCTCATCAGGTTCTTTATCCATCTCTGTCTCTGTTGATGTCTCTCTCTCTCTCTGTTCTTCTCTATTTGGTATTATTTTGCTACATCAAACATAACAGCGCAGTTTTATCATCAAAAAAACGATTAAACTTTAACATTTGTTCATTACAAATCCTATCCTACAGGCCATTGTTTATCTTATTGTACGTCATTATATGCAGGATCTTATTATCCCACATGTAAGAGTTTACTACATCACTATGGAAACCATAGCCTGCATTTTTGGGATGGTTTTATCGTGGTGCTCACCCATTCCTTTACCTTCATCTTCTTCAGGCATCTTCTTAATCTTTCCGACCTCCAGAAAAAACAGACACTGTCTAAAACAAAGCAGAGGGAGGGTCTCCGAGTCGCGTTACTGTCGCGCGGCAGAGAGATAATCAGTCGGGATGCCTTTGTTTCTCAAGAGTGATGGGGGTATTTGACTTAGCGTTTTTTGATGGCACGCAAACACTACACATCTACATATCCACATGTTATACATGTCTGCATGTGCAGTTTAGAAACTAGCTTTGCTAGTAACGCTCATGTCTTTAGATACTGGAAACTCTGAAATAATGAATAGACTCCAACCAGAACATGCAGGAATTATACAGTGTGTACTATCAAACTGTGAAGAATCAAAGTGATCGGTACTTAAAACAAACATCTTGAGATCAGGCTCACCCACAGAGAAGAAAAAACAAATTCAGAAGAGCAAATGAAGCCTTTTTCTGCATTTAAAAGCTTTCAAAAAGATCTCAACAATGTCTCAAACTGTGCTCAGATCTGCCAACACTATGAACATGAAATTTTCATCCACATCCAAAGACACTTTCAACACCAAATTATCTTGAGAAGCCAGTTCATCTCATGAGCTAAGAAAGAGCAATCTTTGAGAAATAACATTTGTTCTGGGCTTTTAAAAATGTAGATGATCCGTCTGTTTTTATTAAAGGGAATTGCAAACCTGAAAGTGTGAGAGACACGTGATTTTCCCTCAAATGAAAACGAGCTGATTTGCAGAAGGAATCAATATCTCGTCCTGTTTGTTTGCCGTTCTGCATTGCGTGAGTGGATGTCTGTTATTGTTGCTCTTTCAAAGAAACCAACAGGCAGCAGAGGATAACTATGTTTTGATTGCATGAGGCTGATATTGTTGCGAAAAAAAAAGTCGGAAGAGTCACGCTATAGGTTATCGTCTCATCTCCAGCAAGCGTGATTGGCTCGCTCACGCTGCTTTGATAACATCGTGGTATCTGCTCTCATGAAAATGTTCTGGCAGCACGTGGTAAAGAATTTGGATGTAAATTGTTTCTGTTTGCGACTTACACATTTTAATTTTTTCAGCTTTTTCTATTTTAATATACTGTGTGAACTCCAAAATCTGAGACCACACTAAAAATCTGTGATTTAGAAACTTAAATCAATAAAAACAATAAAATAAAATTTTAGGATTCAAAAATAGAACAAAAAACAATATTTCCTAATATAAATATGAGTACAACATAAATAATGTGCATATGTTTAAAATCTATCAGAGAAAAAAAATCTATGAACATATAACATCTTCCAAAATGCAAAATATCTAAAGATTGATATGGTCTAGTCTTGGTCTGAGTGCTCCAGCTCTCTTCTGTCTCTGTAAACACAGTCTGAAAGCCATCGCAGAAGAACTTCTCCTTCATCACAGAATGAAGAAAGATTTCTCTGCTGAAATGCGGGTTGTGCACGCAGCCAGAAGTATCACAGCACAGAGATGCTATCAGCACAAAAGATTAAGTCAAGTGTCTCTCTCTTGTCCTCATCAAGAGGTCTGATAACTAATGATATCAAAACAAATACAATCTCAGAGAATCTAAATTAGCAGCACAAATCAGGGTTTAAAACACTGATGAGGTAGAAGCAGACTGGAGATAAAGGGCGAGACGGCAGCCCCCCCCAGACATTTTAAACGCGTATGTCGTCTCAAGTTCCTCGTGAGGAGGATCAGAGGGACACCACGACATGCTCATCCTTTTCCCTCCACATTCCAGCTATGCCGAGCTCACGGAGCGGCGCTGAGATCCACTTTCAGCATCAAACAAGACTGCCAACGGGTCTGTCGTCAGCTGGACTTAACTGCAGGGCGTAGAAACTCGACCTTCAGAGTACTGGCTGTGAGAGTGAAGAAAAGATGTGTCCCTCTTTGAAACTGTAGGGAAGTAAGAGGAGCTGAGGATTGTGGGAAATGGAAGTGGCACCTAAAAAAGTGGACAGATTCCAGGTCGCCCGTAATAATACGGGTCACTAACGCCCATGAAAAGGTCAACCAAATGACAAAGTTACACAACAGCTGAATTATTCTAAAGTGCTTGTGAGCCCCCATCAATCTGAACTTGATCCCATGCTGAAGCCAGTGACCCACCTAACAATTTTGGGTTGTAAGAACATTTCCCTAATGTTTTCATTAAGTTACAAAAATGGTATTTTGAATGTTCCAGGAACGTTCCAAACGTTGTATTAATGTTACTGCTAGGTTAAGACTTTTTAAAATTACTTTTTTTAAATTTGTAACATTTTTAAAATGTATTCCTAACAATATAAGAATAACGTTTTTGATATAGATGATATACAATGTTAAAACATGTTCTACTAACGTTACTGCAACAACTTTTGATAATTTTGAGAGAACTTTTAGCAAATGTTCTGAGAACGTTCCCTGTTGGCAGAAATGACATTTAGCAGGTAAGGCCTCAACATTGGCTTTGTGAATGAGGAAGTTCCTTTAGGAATTGGGGAACATATCCCGTGTTTCTGCACTGCGATGTTACAGCCAGTCCTTATCTGACTGAAAGAGGAGAGGCAACTCCACTCACCATCTGCAAGGGGCTCAAATTTCATCACAACTTGTTGCCTGGTACTAAATAAACTCTGGCATGCAGTGTGGACACTCTATCCTTATCCAAAGCACCGCTGACCCCAGTGAAGGTCTTCACATCCAGTGTCTCCTCCCCTCCACAGCCCTGGAGGAACAGATTCCCTGCTCTTAAAGGTGGCCTCCACCCATCCAGCATTAAAAGTCAGAGCTCCAACCAACAACCTGCCATTGCAGTGCTAATGAGACGACTACAAGAACCTGCTTCTGAATAAGAGTGTCTGCCAAATGCCTAAATGTAATATAAATGCAAAAACTGGCCCACAAACAGTGTGACAGAAGATCTTACTGACACCTCACAATTTCACATCACCAGGAATGTTTTGTAAAGTATTTAACACAAACCAAATTAAACTTCTATCTAATTTTACAGCTGTTATTTTTCTTCAAGCATGTCTCCTTTTCTCCTCTATAATCATACTAAATATAATAATCGTAATACAGCGAATCAATTTGTGAGTATATGAAGTCAAAAAGAGTCAAAACTACACAGACGCTACAAACACAAGGTTAGTTTTTTTGACCGCTTTTGAAGCGCTTTATAAAATCCTCTCTTTTTCATCACAGATGTGTTCATTCAAATATGAAAACCTACATCAATTATTAAAAGTTTACAGAATCCAGCGAGACCCACACAAATCAATTTTTCTTCTCTGTAACATCAACAGCCTTCACCGTTGAGTAGTGAGTTAGAGAAAGTCAGACCTGCAGCCGGCCATGAATTTATCATCAGAAAGCTGTGGAACAATCGATTGCACCCAGCACTGAGATGATGAGACTAATGCGGGGTTCAGATTGAAGCCTGCCAACTGATGCAGAAGAAAAAAGACGCTGGAAAAATCGATGACCCCCACCAGGCCCTCACCCACATCACCAGCTTCCTTCCATAATGAACCGACCAATCAAACGGATAATCGCGGTGATGAGTGTCGCCACGGTGATACGACAAAGAACAACCACATCATAACCTTTCAGATGGTTGCTATTTTCATTTACTAAATAATGTGTTACAGTATCCCAACTAACAATCTTAGACTGTAAGAACATTTCCCTAACGTTTCCATTAAGTAACAAAAATGTTTAGATGTTGTATTAATTGTATTAATAATTTTTTTTAGTTCTATAACATTTTCAAAACGTTCCACTACTTAAAAATAATGTATTTGATATATGATATACATTGTTAAAAAACATTCTACTAATGTTACTGCAAGAACGTTTTTGATAACATTCAAGACAGATCTTTTGGATGTCTGTTAGCTGGAATAGCTGTTAGCTGAAAACCCCATTAGTGTCAACAGGGTGGAGTTAGGGAAAAGCTGGTTTATGTCCTATTAGTCAATATTTAAAACCCTAGCAACACCCTAACAACAGCACCAAACAACATAAATCCACAGGCTAAAGACCACTGAAAACTCTCTTTGAACCACCTCTTACAAAAACTGAGTGAAAATTAAGAGAAGAAAAGAAGGAAACATACTGCAGGTTAGTTTCCCGGAAATAAATTCTTGCCTTTCACTGTTCAAAATCAAAATGGCTTTCTTTTGTAAGAAGGCACAAGAGGATATTCCAGTACTGTATAACTGACAAAATATCAATAGGCATAAAGTTAATTTAGCCCCCATCCAAATGACGTTTCCTTTCTCTCTCTCTCTCTCTCTCTCTCTCTCTCTCTCCCTCTCTCTCTCTCTCTCTCTCTCTCTCTGTGTGACCCGTCAGTCGAGCGGAGAGCTCTTGGCTCTGTGCTCATTTAGACTGTAACAGCTCTAAGTTCCCCTGACAGCTGCTACAATTTAAATGATACAGAAATAACAACAGCTGGGTGTTGCACACACACACACGGTCTGGAGCCGACCTCACTACGGCCCATTCAACCACTGAACCGTTTGCTTCAGGGTTTCATTAGTCCTGGAGGGCCAGTATTTGTGTAAAAGCTTTTATTTTACCAGCTTTTCTGACAGGAGACACCAGACAAACTTCATGTCTGTTTTGTTGTTGCTTGTAAACAGGGTTGGTGGACATATTTCACCGTCAGGTGGAAGTTCTCATAGGATAACTGTGAAACATTGTTTCTTACTCAAAAACAGCTTTATTGTGACAAATCCACTATTATATCTATTTCTTTTTAAAGCTGGATAAAGCTTCCGTCGTTAATACAAACACTGAACACAGAACAAAATATGAACATTTTTCGCTCGTGCATTATTCACTCCATTACAGTTAAACATCATAATAAAACAAGAACTGTAGAAATATGTTTATTTATCTGTTTATCAGAACGTTCAGCAACAGCTACAGACTAGACTACCATCTATAACAAGCCACCTAGACCATCATGTTTCTTTCTTCACCATCTATTCTGAGGGTCGCTGCCAACCGGAAAAACGTATTGTCAAGAAGTTATTTCCCTACTGAACAGAATTTAACTCCAAGGCTATTGACACATGAGAACAAAACCTGGAACTGTTCCACCAAACTCCATGGTGGCATTCCAGGGAAGACCTAAGACAAGCTCCTTGGGGGTGCCATTATTTTACAGAAATGTCGGTTTTGTTTAATGAAAGAAAAGAAGAGGAAAACCTCTACAATTTCTCACCGAGTGTGAGGAAGAGAAGGAGAAAGAGGAAGGAAGACGGCCTGGTTTGGAGTTAAGCCTCTCTCTTTGTCTATGTTTGGGTGGGTGTTGTTTAGAGGAGGTGATTTTAAAACACTCCCTCCACCAAACACTCCCTCCTCAAGAACTCCCTGGAAACCAAAACCTTCTGTCCGTATCATCTCCATTCATCTACCATCCAGCCAAGTGGCTGAATTATTTATAAAGGCGCCAATGCTTTCTAATGGCTGCTTGGAAGTAGTTTGTTGACACTTCATGGCTAAGGGAGGAAAAAACAGACAATAACCCACTGTTCTGTCATTAGTGGATAAGGAATACATTACAATAAATAGAATAACAAATACCTCACTTAGAGAAATAGTTCACTGAGTAATGCAAATTCTGACATCATTTAATCACCTTTATGTTGTTTCACACCTGTATGATTTTTGTTTGGTTTTTTGGATTTATTAGTTATCTACTATTGCTGTATGAAACAGATTTCTACAGCATAATTTTATGACATAAAATTAAGGGTAAGTAGTAACAGTAAGTAAGAGTAAGAAAAATTAAATTAAAACAAAACCCCTTTTTTTAACTAACTGTAAATAGATGTTTGTGAGATACACAGTACTTGCAGAAAATCTGTTGCATCACAGAAAATGGATTCAGAAAAAATTCAGTCATGGTCATTGGTGTGAATTTCACTGTTCTACTGTTCAATACTGTTTACATATATATTAATGCAAAACTATACCTCAATATTTTGACTCGGTGTGAATAATGAATAGTGAACCTTTGTTCCCTGCAGGCCAACAACACTTGCTAACAACACTTGCCCTTCAGCACAGTGTGCAAACAATACACAAAGATGAGACTCTCAGAAGCTCCTCATTTCAAAAGCAAGAGATTCTACCACAATGACTTTCCACTGGGGAAACATTCCCCGTTTTGCCTCACTATTTTCTTTAATATGACAGGGCAAAGACGCTGGTGGATACTTTTGGGAGGTTGTAATACTTTGCAACATCGAAAGACATTCACAAGAGACAAAAGCCAGATGTTTTCTCTCTTACAATTACTTTTCCATCCTTCTTTCAAACTAAGAGAATAAATCCCAGCCTTGTTTTGGACTGGCGTATCATTTTGTGTAGACGTTGTAAATAACCTTTACAAATGCACGTCCATCTCAAGCTATGGGAGAACTTTCTTTTGGCTGAATTTTAGACTCGAGATCGGGGTTACAGATTCGCTGCCAATATCCAGATTAGTGGTTGACTGATGTTGGTATTTATATATCCCCAATTCTGAATATGTGCTTATATCGTTACCTCAGATATCATGACTGCTTCAAGATTCACTTTAAGGTCATAAAAGCTATGAACCTCCTGCAGTAATCTGAGAGATGTTCGTGACCTACCAAATCTAAAGAAACTGTGGAATTTATGAACACATTAATAAAGCCACAAAAAGAACCTGATCTGGACTGAAACTCAAAGAGTTTGATGGACATCAAACTGTTCTTTTTCAATACAACAGGCACCTCACAATGGCTGCAAGCTGTTACGAGTGAGTTTGCGAACCCCTCCAGTGAATATTTGTCTAAGACACCAAGAGCTTTTTCACAGAACCATCTGGATTCTACTAGAAAAACATCAAGGTGGTGGAAGGTTACAGCTTTTGTCAGGGTCATACCTTCACTATACAATTTCCTTCATATTCAAGCCCTGCACTCTTCTCATGTGCCGACCCTCATTTTCACGGACTGTCTGGTATGAGGCTGGTGAAAGATCCGATATTGTCCAGATGAAACCGTTTTTCTAAATCATGCACATGAAAAGAATAGTGCCCGAGGGGCCAAAAAGCAAATTTCACTCCGTGCCCCAAAAACTGAAACAATAGTTTTTATATACCTGGAGTGAGTGCAGAAGACTAGATTCTGAAATACAATTTAAAACAAATAATATTTGTTACGATGACCACCATCACTAACACCATGTCCTAACCAGGCACAACATGTCACAATAACAGCCAATCATACACAAAAATCTGATGACCAGGATATTGAGCCAATAAGATTCTGCAGTAAGCGGAGCTAACCAGTGCAATGTGACAGAAACAGACCAAGTGACCAACCAAATGACCTGTTGTTTGTCATTCGTCATGACCGGTTAGTTATTGTGTGTCTATTTGTGTCATTCCCATTGTTACATTGGGAGAAACACGCCAAATCAAACCGCTCATACATTCAAACTTATAGTGCCTTGTGCAATTCTATTTTAAATTTGGACTTCACTTAAATTGTGTCTGGGAAAGTGGCCAGTCCAGTTTAAGAGTTGATTTCCTGGAAGGTATCCTCTAGTTTTAGACTTTGAGAGCGGCTTTATTGTAAAAATCCAGAGCTGTCATTTAGTGCAATGACTAAATATAATCAGTGTTTTAGAAATTGTTATTGAACGCTTTTAATTCCAATGTTAAGACAGAATGCTAGTAATTTTAGCTCAAGCATTTGAGATAATTTTACAGTGCATGACTATATTTACAATAAGACTATAACAAATTACCCTGAACAAGTTGCTTCACAAAAGCGGCACTAGACAGCAGTCTGTTAAGACGTGGCGTGAGGATATACTGTCTGCTGTGGGGGATGTGAGGTCAGGTGTATGTTGAGATTTTCTGAAAGACTATTGGCTGGGCAGACTGGTGGGGGGG
>JAZGTK010005222.1:0-22867 GCA_036877625.1 Ambastaia sidthimunki
CCTCACCTTTCTTGATAATTAATCACCACAATTCAGGACCAGATGGATCCTAATGGGTGTAAAACAGCAACATAAGGACAGGCAAGCCATGCCCTAAAGGATCTATGCATTAGAAATCAGTCTTCCTTACCGACTCTGTAGGCTGAGTGAAGATAGTGCAGTCCCTGCTGGCTGATCGGCTGGCTGTGCTGCTCGTCTTCCACAGGAAAGGGTGCGCTGACCAGCGAGGCCGGCTGGGATGAGAGTCCTGGAAGAGACGCTCCCTGGATGGCCTGGATGGCGGAGGCTGAGTGTAGCCCCCCTCCCGCTGGGGAAAAGCAGAGTAGGTTTAGTTATCAAAGAAAGAACTGGTGTTACAGATGGATTCATGAACTTCCAAACAGCAATAACTGTCCCAATAATAATTAACTGAAGAACTGGAGGGTTTAATCCCCAGGGAATATACATGCTCATAAAAGGTTTAGCTTGTATTTACTGTAAGTTGCTTTGGATAAAAGTTAAAGGCATAAATGTAAATATGTTAATGTTAGCACTTACAGTAGTTTTGCCAAAGCAAAGACCATTTAAACAGGGGTATGCGTTTTTTTGCCATTTTTACAATAATTAGAAAATATTATGCATCCTTCTCTGCAAAATGTGTTTGTAATATTCTTATATTCTACTTTCTTAAAAATATTAATTGTTGGTATTATTCATGGAAACAGCATTTTGAAAGAAAAGAGTGTAAAGTAAAAATGCACATATCATTTGGTACCATTAATGAATAACTATATTTGGAGTCATTTTGTGTCATTTTAAACATGTCTGTATAAAGTAATGGTTATTTTAGGTGTAGTTTTACTTAGAAAGTGTAACAGTGGACCTTTACATTTGTATTTAAGAAGCAACACTGAATAAACTTTCAGAGCCCTGACAGTGAAATGTTACTGAATTATTGACTCTCTCTCTCTGTTTACCTGCAACAGTAGTCAGAGGCAGGGCTGCTTCTGCAGCATGATAAGGGTGGACGGCAATCTGAGTCATGGATGGCACCGGAACTCCAGGGAAAGTGACCGCGGTCGCTGCCAGAGGAGGGTGAGGGCCAGTGGCCACTGAGAACGGGTACTGAGCCCCGATGAAAGCAGGGTGCATTCCCTGACAAGACAAACGCAAGCTTTTAAACCAGATTCACACAGCCTCACTACAGTTAGGTTGTAACACAGGTATTGTTAAATGGACTATTTCTTATCATTTTGATTGAACAGCGCTCATACTTGTGGGTAGGCGGCCCCGGACACAGGGAAGACGGCAGGACGGGGGACGTGCTGAAGCGGATGGCCCAGGAACTGTGGGGTGCAGACGGTGGGCAAATGCGTCTGAATGGTGGTGTAGGGATGCAGGCCCTGCGTGTGCGCCATGGCTGAACCCGGCAGCGCGTGTGACTGGTAGATGGTGGAGCCGACAGAAATGACAGGTACAACAGCAGCTGCTGTCACCGTTGTAGTTACCGCAGCAACACCTGATGAATCCATGGCTCCAGGATTATCAAGTATACCGCAGCTTCCCTCGGGGGGCGTTCTCCCTGCTCCACCATTGGCCCTGCAGCGTCCAGAAATGTCCCGCTGGGCCCCTGAGCCTCCACCCACTGTCTGCTCGTACAGCCAGTACCACTGGTGAGCCACCTCGAACAAAACCTCAGGGTAAACTCCCCCTCCCTTTGCTGCCTCCTCAACAGCCATGCAAGCCTTCTCCAACATCACGTTATCCTGAGAAGAGAGTTAAGCAGACATGACAGTCAGTCAGGTTCATCTGGCAAGGCAGATGAAAAGCAAAGCTATGTGCCTTATGATAAGTGTAAAAGCCTTTTCACAGCTAAAATTAAATAAATGTACAACAAACACACAGTCTACTCAGTCTAAAATAGAAACTAATATTCACTCAAAGATAATTACCAAAGGCTCATATCTTATTGGTTGGCCTTTCTTTATTGACTGACAAAAATAATCATCTGACTGTATTCCATTCCATCGGATGAATGTTTGTCCAAATGAACTTATTTTGTCTATTCAAATTTTTTTATAACATACAATAGCAACAAATGTTAATAAGGTCTCAGTGTGAACGGGCTATGCTGTGGGTTGTGGCTGTGCTGGACTGTACCTGTTCTTTGCACTGCACCAGTGCTCTCTGTATCTCATTGGGGTTGAGGGCATGAGCGTGAGGCAGGCAGCTCAAGGCCAGTTCTGCTGCAGCACGCACCATGTTGGGGTCCCGTGCTCGAGATGCGCGGTCTGCGAGAGATGCCACCTCTGGAGGCGTGAGGTGCCCGTCCCAGCATTCCACCAGGATGTTGAGGGCAGCGCTCCCAATCTCCATGGCCTGGCCTGTGCAATTAACATAAAATAACGTAAAAAATTAAAAAACATCCATAAACCAAGGAAGGGAACTTACTACAGTATAATATAGCTGTACAATTTCATACACATAATTCTAAATTGACAGACCAATTCCAAGCACTTGCATTTTAATTATATTTTAATTTAAAAACTAGACATTATTGTCTCTCAAGTCAGTGGCAAATATCATTTTTTTTCTCTCACCTGTAATCCAGGAAACATGCGAAGAATAAGTTCTTGACAGCCAGTTAGGAGACACGAAATTATGCAGGCCGAGGGCGTACAGGCCAATCTCAAAGGCACACAGATGCAGGTTGCGGTGGGGCCCCTGGTGGCCTCCGCTGGCAGAAGGTTGAGTAAAGATGGAGGTAGAGCTGTTTCCTCCAGCTTTAATCAGCACAGTCTTGGCCAGCTCAAAGTAAAAATGGGCAGCTGCCTCAGAGGGTTGGTTGGGCACATGTGGAGCATGACATTCAGGCCGACGGCCTTTATACCTAAGAGAGAAAAAGACAATGTGTCATATGCTGCATATATACATTTTTAATTACACCGCACACAAATACACAACTTTTGTTTAACTCCAACCCTAAGGACCACATATAGCCAACCACATGTAGTATTTATGTGGCTCAAATTGGTTTGTGAATACTGTATTTCATGCGTTTTTTGTTGCTTTTCAAATGACAATTTCTAAAAGACGATTTCTAAAACTTCCAAAAATTGACTGAACAAAGCCACAGAGGAGAACAATATGTGTTTTGACTCTGAAATAAAACACCTGATTCATTAAATCAAAACTACTAAACAGTATTTGCTTGGTTGTTTTTGTTGTATTTGGTATAAATAAACTTATACTGTCCATGACCCTAGTAGAAAGATATACAAACAATCCACAAATCGTATGCCTTCACAAACTTACACCTTTAAATGAGGCATTAGGACACAAGCTTGTCTCACCTGCTGGTGTCAGTACACTTGGCTCTGGCTCCTCCTCCAGCTCTGCGTGAACCACTAGATGACGATGAGCCCAGCGAATCAGAGGAAGAGCTACTAATGCTGTCACTGTCCTGACCCCTCCCCCAGGAAGCAGCCGTCCAACCCCCTCGAATTGGCCGTCGACTGAGAGTGGGAGAGCTGTCTGAGGTGGTCTCGGGAGCGCTGCTGTCAATGCTCGCCATGCCTAACAAAACAAGAAGACAGGAAAAACATGATCTCAACACGAGTACAGGAAAAAAGTCTTACTACTCTTTTAAATTTCTTAATGCATAAATAAAATTATTTTTAAACAAAAATGTAAAAAAAAGATATTCCAACATGAATAAATAAATTGATAGTACATACACCCTGAAGGAGGTTCATGACCTCTTTGTGACAACACTGAAGAACACAGATGCAGTTTCAGATAAGCACTTCTATCTGTCTGATTATTAAAGACACTGTCTCACCTGTGTGTTTCTTCTTCTGTCGTACAGGTGATCCCCAGCAGCGTGTGCCGTATGCCCCGCGGCCTCCCAGCGCCAGACGACTGGGCACGGTGCCCTCAGGCTTGTAAGGTGCTGCATCGCTCTGCTGCTCGCAGGAGGACGACTGCGCACCTTCTGCCAAAACAGAAAGCACGAGAGAGAAAAATATTAAACAGGATCACTACAAACACCACAAGGCCTAAGATGACTACTAACATTTCAGCGTGAATAAAAGGCCCTTCTCCTGGCATTGTCAAGTTTAGTTTGTAAGAGAACTGGTACTGTGCTAGAGCTATTAATAGAATAGTCCAGCCAAAAATGACAATTCTGTCATCGTTTACTCACACTCGTGCCTTGACATTTGATCCTTATTGACTTTAATGGCATGGTAGAACGTTCAGATATATCAGTTATCTTTTCTGTTATGCAGTTGTTAATCATATGGCTTTGAAAAAACAAAGTTAGAGTAAATAAATTGTGACAATTTTATTGTTTTGGGTTAACTATTCCTTTAAATGCAATTGTCACACAAACACACTTTTTGCAAATAAGGTTTATAATACATATAACGTCTTGTTCACAAAAGTCAGCGATTGTTGCTTGCCACAATTAACATTGTGCCGTCACTCCCACACAGAAGCATAGGATGTTTGTGTACATTTTGTAGAGACCACAGCAACGGCAAATTCTGATGAATCATGGAGAAGAGCATTATAACCGGACATATCTAGATGCACAGAGTAGCTGAGTGCAGATCTTAACTCTTTATAAATTCCCCCCGAAAACAGTTTACTCATGATACACTGGCAGAAGTGGTTCACCTTGATCTCTATTGTCAGTGATGCCATCTCCTGCTGCTGTGTTCTGAACTCCACCCGTTAAAGCTCCCTGCTGCCCCGCCGCTCCCCCACCGCTCACGCCCTGCACAGCGGCTGATGATGCTGACGAGGCGTGTTTTGACGCTCCGCCCGTGGCCCCGTGGGTGGCGTGTTTGGATGGGCTCCTCTGACTGCTGGTGGCTGGTTTGCTTGGGTAAAAAGAGCTCAGAGTCTGAGGCTTATGGGTCTGGCTCTCACGATCAAGGAGTTTATCCAGAATCTACAAAGAAAGAAATCACTTCATTAATGTCATCAACACTATTAACATTATCAGAATCCAGAGTATGTGAGAGCAATGCATAGTGTAAACGGACCAGGAAGTGGAGGAGAATTATTTTGCTTGGTTTTTTTTCTTGTCTACGTTTTGGAGTGTTTTTTTCTCACTTCATCAGGTGTAACATGTTACTGGGCTAATGTAAAGCATGTACCTTTTTTCAAGTTAAGTTGTTTTGTTATTTTCTCATTATGTAGCAGCATAAGTGCGAGTCAATGACAGCACTTTTTATTTCTGAGTGAACTAACCCTTTAAGTAATTTGGATGTATAACTTTAAAGCACTTGCCTTTTTTAACTTGCTTTGGTCATCTTTATACGTGATCATCAGCGCTAGAGCCAGGTCTCCTTTCTCTCTCCGGGTCCCCTCACAGAGGAGAGGATGCTCAGCCTCACTAACTGTAGTCTTCATACCTGGGAACAAGGAAAAAATAAGAAAGAGAGGGAGAGATGATTGAAAAAGAATGTCTTATACACAGTGGTGCTGTGTGGTTTTGTGTGTTTTACATAAACTCACTCTTACCGAGAGCTGCTACAGCAGCCTCAAAGCCCAGTTCCTCGTCGCCAGGCATCTCGTTGTTACGGTTACGGCTAGGAGGTCGAGAGCCCGTGGGAGACACCACTGTGAGAAAGTAAGGAATAATGATAGATGTGTATGGGGAATTTGGAACTTTTAAAGAGAATTCTTTAAAATACTGAAGAAAAGGGAGGCATGTGACTTACCAGGAGTACAAAGTACATCAAATATGAAGCTAGCGAGCATTAGGGGTAGAACAGGTCGATAGTCGCAGAAGTTTCCATCACGTAGCTGCTCGGCTCTGTCCCTTATTGAAGTCATTTCTACAAGACCCAGAGGAATCTTCTTCAGTAGAGCCACCACCTCAGACTCCTGATAAGCTAGCTTTACCTAAGACAGGAGCACAGGACCTCAGAATCCAGGGATTCAACACTACACCATTCAAACTACGGCATGCAGTATGCAAATAGAGCATATTGTACAAATTAGCATTAAATTAGAGGTATTTCTGGTATCATTAGAAAGATTAAAGCAAAACTCAAATTATGCACTACATGCTAACATACACAGACAACATATAAGTATTGGTACAGAGACTCTGGGAAATGCTCACATTCCGAAATATTTTATATGCTAATGAATATTTTAATGTTATGGTGAATACGGATTAGACTGCTGGTCAATGTAAACCAGCACTGTTCTGGCTGTTGTTTATTAAAAAAAAAGTGTTCACACCAAAGCACCAAACTTCTTCAAAGCAGCTGTACCTCAAGAGCTTTAGTAGACGCTGGTGGTCTCTGCAACTCCAGGGAGAACATGCCAGTGTTGAAGGCCAGGTTATGGAGCTCCTGTCTTTCACTCAGCACAGTTAGCAGGAAGGCTACTTTAGATAGGGTGTTTGTGGCCACCTGAGTCTGTTTAGTGGTCGACACCTTACTTTTTTTACTCTATTAAAGAGAGAGAAAGATTTAATTTTAGAGGTGATAATTAGCATGGATGCATGTAGCAGATCCTATTGTCAATTCTGGTACCTTTGTCTGAGGCTGCTCCACCTTGAGGTCAGGTGGGTTAGCCAGAAGATCCCAGGACAGTTCAACAGCCAGTTGGCACGCATCATTACTGTAGCCATGGGCATAGAGAGCCTCCGCACAGGCGAATAATACCTGCAATACACCATTAAACTATTGCTTGAATGCCATAAAATCAGAAAAGCCTATTAGGATAATTAAGTGCCTAAATGCTTTTAAAAAAAAAGCTTTTAACCTCCATTCTGCCTTCTTGCTCCAGGGGTTTAATCCCAGCAAAGATGTCTGGTTCTTCCTCTGGGTTGCTGTTTGCAACCCCTCTTTCCGCCCCCTCTTCGGATGCAGCGCTAAGGTAGTACGCTTGGTAGTCATCGTCACCCACTGCATCTCCACCAGCAGCTACCTCAGCTGCCTGAAGTCCAGGAGACACCCCTGAAGCCCCACTTTCATCTCCCTCTCTCCGGCCTCGCTGAGCCTTACCGGTGACTGATGCGGAGGGCGAAGCATCTTCTACTGGGTCCTCGTCTCCTCCGTTCTCATCTATATCTGCCTCTACCTCGACCTCTTTCTCTATAGCTACCGCCACTGGGGCTGGTATGGAGTTCTCCTTAGAGAAGCATGCATGAGCATCGGCAGACGATACAGCAGTGTGTGCCGCGTGATTTGGTTCAAATGCACGGTCTTTCGAAACGTTACTGCTATTGTATTTGCGTGGCTCTCGGAGCAGGGAGCTGGGTGATGGTAGCATCTCAGGCGGAGGTGGAAGAAAATCAAAGGTGTTACTGGCCTCTGCCCCAAGAGCCAGACTTGAACCATCATCAAGACTCAGCTCTGCCATGTCAGGTTCTAGAGAACTGTCCTCACTGCTGGTGCGTCGTTTTGCACTCGGGTGCTTCCCACCAACACTGCTTGAACTTCCACATGAGCCCTTGTTGCTCTGCGTCAGCTTGGCCTTGCTACCAGCCGATGGGGAAGAGCCACTGGCTTTATACATGCCTTTCCCTCCATCCTCAAGTGAGAGAGAGGCCCCACCACCCAGACGGACCAGCACCCCACCGCTGTTGACCCCCGACACTCCTTTCCTTTTGCTCACAATGGTCTCTTTAGGCCGAACAGCCACCTCCTGCTGGGGAGGATGGGAGCTGCTCCGTGACTTGTGATCGGAGGAATTTGCTTCTGAAGGTCCGCTGCGACCTCCTCCTCCTCCAGATTCTTGAGGGTCCCCAGGAGTCCCAGATTTGGCACCTCGGTGCTGCTGAACTGCTCTGGCCCAACTAAATGTGGTATTTTTCTTATCTGCGCTGCAATAGGTGATGCCAGGCAAAGGGTAGGCGACTTCCCAGTTAAAGTAGCAGCACTCCACAGCTGGTTTGAAGCCTTGGAAGAGTTTATCCAGTGACTTGCGGTGCTGCCCCCGTTTCACTATCTCTATAACCTTTAGATGCCACTGTTTCAGCTGGGCGGCAAGTTCTAAACGCCTGAAGAAACACAGTGAGTTAGGTAACATTAGCACACGTCTAAGTAAGGACAAACAAAACCACAAATCCTAAAAAATGTACAAGCCTAAATGTTATTGTAAATCAGACAGAGTCAGAAGAGTCTTTTGACTTTCATCAGCTGTATTGATTTGCTCACCTCTGGGGACTCATAGTAGGATCTAGCACTGCCAGTCTCCATAAAACCACCATCTCATCACACATACTGGCACAGGCATGTGCAGCCACCTCTGTCTGCCCGTTACTGCGGCCTGTGTGTCCGCTGGCACTGCTGTGAGAGGCAGATGTCCTCACGCTATACCACCAACCAATAATCTAAATGAAGAAGAAACCAGCTGACATCAGTCTAGCCATTAAAGCATAACCGTCATTATCACGCAGCTTCCTGAAATAGCTGGCTCTGATTGGTCAATATCATTATCTCTTTTAGGTATGGCTGAATAAGGTTCTACACCTGTTCATAAGTGAGACACTGCTCGGTGAGGATCTCTAACAGAGGAGCAGCGTTACTGTCTCTCCTCTTAAACATCTCTCTGACGATGGACAGAAGGTTCCAGATGCCCTCCGGCTCTCTTCCTCGCAGAGGCCTCAGCAGACAAGCCCATTCTGCAGCTGCGGGAGGCTCAGTTGATGACAGATACATGGAGTTCACATCACTATGAACAACAAGTGAAAGACCAAAACAACTGTTAATTCCACCCAATTGACTTTGTGAGGAAATAAAGCAGAAGCAGACCAAAATGGCCGAAATAAAAGTACACAATCTAAATGTCTTGTTAATAGAATGTCATATGCAAAATACATTATGCTCATCACGCTGTTGGGATACACTTAGACTGGTGTGATACTCCTAATTAAAGGAATAGTTCACCCAAAATTGAATTGTGGCATTGGTATATTGTTATTTAGCAATCGATATGGCACATCTGAATATAAACGTATCTGTATGAATGAGTACACCCAACATGGCGGCATGCCAGCTCCACATTGGTAACTTGGAATCAATCTGGTTCTCGTGTGTCTCATGACTAGTCATCATATGAGTGTTGTGACATATGTGTTGATATATGTGAAACAGTCACGAGATATTTAAGAACATCTAGGATGCCTCAAGCGTGTCATTTATGAGCTAATATTCATTTCTTTAAGATAATATAGAAGTGTTTTTAAAACATGAATGACAACAGGATTTTGAGACTGTACAAGGCTGGTCTTTTTTGTTTACCTAAACACTACAGGTGAGGGGCCACAGAACTTGTGCAGGGTCTTCTTTATGTTGTCACTAAGGGTAGACTCATCCAAATACCAAGTGCTCTGATCAGATGCTGAAGGGCCAGCAGTAGGATCTGTGGATCCAATCATATAGACAGTAAAAATGAAGATTTACAAGATAACCACATACCACACATAATGTCTTCACAGAAAATGATAGTGTGGTTATTAATTGTGGTTTGTAGGTCAGTACACACCCGGGGCTCCACACACAGTGTTAATAGCAGTAGACTGGGAAGAGAGGAGCTCATCCAGGAGACGCTGAGCTGTCGGCAAGATCTGACGACACAAAACAGCCACAATATAGCCATCACAATATAGCCACAATAATCATAATATAGCCCAAGATGTAAATTTAGGTATAGGAAAATTTACAAAGTCAATTTTAAAAGCTACATAATTCTTTCTTTACCCCTGACCAAAGCTTGTGTAACCAATGAAATGAAGTACATTTCAAAGCCTGGTAACACTACCCATATAGAGAAACAAATAACTGCTTTGCAGCTATAAAGGACAAAGAAGCCACTGTGTGCACTTCAACGGTTATTTAGAACCTTGCCAGCACACTTTACACACTTTACTTTTTTTTGACCAATGACTTTCCAATGACTTTAAATTCCAACAAAACTCTCGGTGGTTTGATATTTTAATATTTCATATTTCCAAGTTTTCCGTTGTTTAAAATTCCCAGATTTTTCTGTTTAGGACCTAAAAGTCATGACTCTAACCATAACTGAGAGCTCAGAGAAGCAGTAGGCAACAAATCCATCTGTACAAACAACAAAATAATAATGAATAGCTCACCTGTTGTGGGAGTTCACTGATGAGGTATTGTGCAAACTTCTGAAGTTGATCCCGCTGTAATCTAGAGAGGGACTCTGACACAGGTGCTCGGAGACACACAGCAGATGCCTACAGGAAAGCAATGTATCATGAGTCACTGATATTTAAAGTTGTTGTAAAAAAATGGATTCCAACTTCAGCTATAATTCCCACTCACAAAAGCAAACTAAACCTGAAGCAGCCTGCTCATTAACAACCACCTTATGCATTTCTAATGCATCTGGAAGCTTTGAAGCCTTCAAGTGGTTGTCCCAGTGTGCCATCATCTGGTCCTCCCCTTCAGGTTTAAAAAAACCCTCATTTGCCCATGTATAATATATGAGCACCAGACAGATATGCTTTAAGGAGATCAGAACTAATTCTCTCCTTATCCCACAGTGTGGTTTATAAAGACAATGCAATGTCCCATGAGGGTCATGTCATGAGTGACTGAAGTAAAATGTGTCAGCCGTGTCTGAGAGCCAGAGGATGAGGAGGGGAGGAGGATGGATGAAGAACATGCCTGGAGTTCTGCACAAGGGAGGACAAGATGGAAACGTTTAAGATTCCTAGCCAATGCACCATTAAGAGTTGGATAAGCTGAGGCTGTTCCAAATGCTTCAAGTCTACATACTCCACGCAATATCAGAATGGCAATTTTACAGACGTTTCACACCAAATATATTTTCTATTAATGTCTAGTTAAAGTTAGATACTGCAACATATTTTACAACTAAAAAAAAACACTCTTTACCTCAAATGCGAAATGTGTACCGGAACACCAGAAGTAAGGGCATTATGTCATCACAACATGCTTAAATACAGCATACCTGTAATTACCTTGGTGGATATTATTCCAAAGCAGTTTGCAGGACAATATGTTCCTTTATGGTCAAATAACAGGCTATTTCTAGTTCTAGCATACAGGTGAATACAAATGTTTTCTAATGCAAAATCCTACTACAGTTTTGACTAGCACAATTAAGCTAGTGGGATGCATAGATGCAAGTTATGCTGTGAGGACAGTCTGACAGCTCACTAGATGTGAAAACCACACAAGCCCACTCAAACAGTTAAAGGGCACATCTAAAATGCAGAAAGAGGTGTAGTGACTAACACATGCAATAAATAATTTATATACATTAATGCTGGACCTGTCAATTTACTATGTTAATGTAGTGCCATTAGTTAGAAAATAGGCAATTAATCGTGACAGCTGAGCTGTACATATATCCTGTAACAAAATATTTTTCTGCCATTTCATCCATTGGATCCAGGATAAACACACACTTGACCGCCAGTACCCACCACTTTAGCTACTGCATCATAATTCAGCAATATTGACATCTGTTGAAGAGTTTTTTTCCTCAATATAGTTCAATGTCAGCTCTCTTTCAGGTCATACTGAACTAAGAACAGATAAGATCAATTTTAAACAATCTGCAGCAGTGGCTGGGTAGGAATGCATTCAATTTTGTGACATTCTCTGTAATACTATCCGTAGGTGGCTAAATGTCAAGACCAAAGCATCTGAACATCAGGCTGTAATGTGAGGGAATGATAGGTAACCTTATTAAACACCAGCCTCAGCACGCAAAGCTGTCACTGTAGAGATACTAAAGCAAGATATCAAGACGTCTCAGCTGTCAATGATTTACTGCATACGCTGAAATTCCTGTGTGCCTGATAACGGCTAAGAAGCATATCATAGCAGAACCAAGCACACACTGTTTATTCTCCTCACAATAGCAGATTAAACACTGGAACAGCTTGCAGTGGATGAGTTGGCACAGTGATGGTAAACTGTAAGTGACTTAATAACTGATAGGCTTGAAAATGCAATGAAAAACATTCAGGAAGCTACTTGCCAAGACACTGTAGGAACTTCTAGACTCAACATTTAATAGAAACCAAACAGGTTGATTAGGTATTCGTTGACCAAACCCTGCAAGTCAATGTTTATGCAAAATAAGTTTGCTACAGTTTCCCCTAAACGGTAGGCAGCGCAAGAGAAGCCCACATGCAAATACTAAACGACACCCATAGCACGGGCCACAGGGTCTATCTGACGGTGGCAGGGCCTCCTTTTGGGGGTGGGGGATATCACAACCGCACAGATCCATCCCTCCACCCTCCTCACACTATAGGGAGGCTTCAAATATAATCAAAAGCTTCTCAGTGCTCTCACGCCCACGATCACTCTGCACACAGACAAAACCTAGAGACAGATCATGCATGCGCTGTATGTTAAAATCTTCCCTGCAGATATGTCCATCTGAGGCAAGCCATTGTGCATACACAAAAGCTTTTTTATTTGTTGTGTTGAGTGAGATATGTTTTGTAAACCTTTGGGGGTTGGGTTTTGTAGTTAGTTCATCACCAGACACATTAAACAGTGGTACAAATTGTAAGACACTAAACCGCTGAGAAATTATTTAAAATATATTTGTTCCACAGGAGAAGAAAGCCATGAAAGCCATGTTTTTTGAGGGAAATATGCTTTTAAGTAACTTTGTTTTTAGGTCTTTTAGGCTTCAGACTTTCGTATTTTATCCCAGCCTTAACACAGAAACCAAACTGCAATTGATAAAATGACCTCTTTCAAAGAAACCTACAAGCCACAAAAATGTTGTTGGATAAACAGCACAGAACAATGCTTTCATTTAAAATCCCTTACATTGTGAATTCTGAAGAGGCAGAGCGCCACGACGTGGGCGCACCATTTGGCTCCTGCTCCACAGGTGCAGCTGCAGGAAGTGATGCGGCAGCGGTCAAACATTACAGCCACATTATAGGCTCCTTTTGATTGGCCAGCCTGAGGTGACACTACTGTGGCACTGAGGTGGAAACCTGAGAATTTAGAAAATCAAAAAAACTGTCAACCTGTAATACCATTTCATCAGAAAGCTAACTCAGAACAAAACATTAGCCCTATGTAGCGTCTTTGACTGACACAAAGAGATTTAAAAAATTTAGGGAACATCAATGTTTTAAAAGCCAAGATAGTTTGCTGACCGTAGGATTGAATAACAGAATATGTATTGTACTGTAAACAGGCCATACAGGAAATGAGAAACATCTGAGATAGAGAGACAGGGTCCAAAAAGTGTGTGTGGAAAGTTGAGTGAGGGGTGTTGGCCAAAAGCTTTTGGAGATGGAGAGCGGCCAGTGCTTCTCTGGCCAGTAAGAACAGAGGTGGTTTCAGCTTATAACTGCTGTTCCAGATTCAACAGCCTCCTCAGGCCAACTTCACTACACTGCCTTTTTTCCCTCAGTATTCCTGACTGATGAGTAATGAGTACCTGAAAATGAGTATCACTCTACTCCTTTATTCGCAACCCATATTCTCCTGTCAACTGTGTGCACTTAAAAGCCCAAAGAATTTCATAATCAGTCCTATCAGAGCAGTGTCTTTCTGAAATTAATAGGTTGGCCAGGCAAACAATGATCAAAAAAAGTCACTGAGTAGTAATCAGTAACACAATGACCTACAAATAAATATACTTGGCTAACGATGCTCCTAAACCTATCCCAGAAAGCAATGGTTATTGAACAGACCAATAAGTCCAAGCACCCAGGATGTTTGGGCATGTCATGTAAAGGTTGTCTAAGCACTGCATTCTCACTACAAGGTTAAACAAAGTGCAAAGAGAAGAGTTTTGAAACCACTTTCCTTTTAGGTGCAGCTGTTCTGCGTCAGACCGTTCTGGCTCCATTATTTTGGAGTGACTGAGAAAATTTGGTTCGGCCTTTAGGGGCAGTTAGGAGTGCAGTGGGTGGTCACTCATTGGCCAGGACAGTTAGAGAAGGATTTTTTGCTAGCCTCTTAGAACTCTTAAAAGTCATAAAACTGCTATAAGCAATACAATTAAAAAACTGCTACCACAACTATAAACAGCTTGTGGGTACTACTCACAAAAATCGAAAAAGTCCATAATGTGGTCACCTTACTTACCAATAACTTGCTTTAAACAGCAAGCAGTGATCATATATAGACAGTACAATAATAAACTTATATGGATTTCTTCATAAGTCACGAAGTAAAATATATCATGGTAGTGGTTAACAAAAATGTTTTTCCTTACTCAATATTTACATTTCAAAACATTGAAAATGGGTCTGAAACCACTAGTAATGATTCCTTGCTGCATTTTTTAGATTAAAATCAGAGTTTGAAATTCATATTGGCAATGTGTTTTTAGACCCACTGTATATTATTTGTTGACAAGATTGTTAGGTTTTGGAATTGATACAAAGAGAATCATTACTGTTAACTGGCCAAGCACAAGTGACAACTGAAATACCTCTGTGCCACATGACAAGCAACAATTATATGGGGTTATTAAAATTTTAAATTGGGTCTCTAATACTGCCCCTATAGTTCCACTGTCCTGTAGAATTTTTCTCCAACCCCTGGCTGTAGTAATCCTAATTACCTTTATTTGTCAGTTCATGTTTGCTAAGGGTTGAAGCTAAACATTGGTCCTTTAGGAGCAGGACTGAACACCCTTGATTTAAAAGAATGTTTCAGCCTTTTAAAGAGTTGGTGAATTAAAACACCCTGCTAATGGGAATACAAGCAGACTGTCGGGGGGGGTGTGCAGGCTGGGCCAGGCTTGGGCCAGCTGCATCATCATACAGCCCACTGTATGTGAATGAATACCATCCAACAACAGTATTCATTCCAACAGCTTGTGCTCAGACCACTCATACATACACTCAACCAAAAACCAGCACACCAGATGAGTTAACTGTCACGAAGTAACTGTAAACTGTTTATTTAGTTTCTCCACAACAAAAGAATGAGCATAAATCAATTTTAAAATTGATGATCACACACTCAATGCATCGGAGCAAATTTCCTCAAGGGAAAACAAAGAACTTATGACTGAATGATATGTGTGTTGGATATCTATAGCTTCTCACCTATTTGCAAAGGATCTTTCACAGCTCTCACTCTATACAGCTGCTCACCACGCTGGAACTCATCAGGGCTGCCGTTGGCCAGACAGGAGTATAATCTGCCAAGACAAGAAGAGGAGGAAGATTAAAGCAGCCATTTATTCATCCAGCGTCTTGTCACACTGAAAGTATGCTGGTAATGCTGTGCTTTCAAAATTAATCTTAACGGTAATCCGGTGTTCCACTTTCACTCACTATAAAACTCAAAGTGTTTAAAACCATGGGATCATAATGTATTTCCTGCACACACACAAAGCTGTTAAAAGGTGGGTGGGGTTTCACCTGATGTCCTCTTCATTTTCTGGGAAGCTCCAGTATGCAATCCGCAACTGCAGCTGCTCGGGAACAGGAGGATAGACCTTTTCCACCACCTCAAAGGGAATATGGAATGCCACCTGTTTGGCTGACAGCTCCACCAGAGGGATGACCTGTCCATCTACAAAACAAAGCAAATACAAGATTTTTTGAGCATTATGCTGGTGCTTTTTCAAATCTGTGTTATGCAATCAAAAATATTCAAAGAATCATGTGTAACGTTTAAACAATTTTAACAAAATGGCTGCAGTTTACACTTATGATTTTAAATAAGTTAAACACGACTGAAAACTGAAGTTCAAGACATCAAGCTTTTAGTTCCAAAGCCAGACTGTTCATATACACTTAAGGCTAAATAGAGAGAAAACAGGACAGCTGCCAACTGGGACTAAATGCTGTCTGCAGAGAGCTGGAGGTTCCAGTATACTGGATTCAAGTCACCAATTTCCTCCAACAAAAGATAAGAGTAGCCAAGCTGCAAGTATGAGAAAAGACACTCCCACAACTTCACAAACTACTGTGCCTAAATTCATCCACAGGTTTTAGCAGCAGATTTCATTTATAAACATCAGGAGATGAAGATAAATCTCTGATGGAAGATTTCTCCTGGCTGTGTCATGATGACAGTGCTTCTAAGTTCTAATTCAACAAATGTGTAATTTTCTGTAATTGGATATAGGGCTTTATCGACACCTAACTACTTTTACTAGATATCACTGTGGTCCATCTGAAATGAAAACCAACCTCAGGGGGTCATTATCATAACAGAGCTTGAGGCAACAGCACTGTAATACACTGCACGGCATCACCTCACAGCCAGATCTCACATTACATCCAGTGAGACACTGCTCTAATACCTCACTCCATACTCTCTCACAACACTGTAACACACTACAATAACCACTCAGCAACCTCAACAAAAAGCTCTATTTAACTAGGGCCTTATTATCGAGCAAAAAAGGTAGAAGAAGCCATCATATACATTGTGGAAGACATACTACCCTTCTACCACACAGTCTATCACAGATAAACCCTCCACACACTAGGCAGTGCTTTACATCATAGCTGTTACTATAATACTTATTATAGCATGGCTGTACTGTATTAGTGCTATACTGATCAAACTGCTTTCAATACCACGTTTACTTTACATTGTGGGTTCCAAATAAAATAGAGTTCATTGTTTTACTTGTAAATGGTGATCAAAGAAAAATTAGCAAAAAAATTGTGTTAAAAGAAAGTTATGTGTTGTGCTTTATCTTGGCTTAAATTAATTACCTAACCAGAAAAGGCAATATTCAGGAACTGTCAGCAAGAACGCATTTTATAGATTTTATAATAAAAAAAGAGGATGCAAAACAACTGACAACTTTACACATAACATTTTACCATTATTCTACCTGTCTTCTGCAAATGCTAAAGTTTCAACTGTAAGAAAGAGCATTAAAAATCAAAAGAAATAGAAATATGTTAAGATCAAACAGTAGAATCCCACTACACCATTACCAAACACCCACATAATTCAAACCAACAACCGTCTTGAAACCAAAAACGAGACGGCAAACTAATTTGGTGATGAATTACACAAACCACAAGCTGACACAAGAATACGTTACAGACTGACAGTGGGAGTCATAGAAACTACACTGGGGGCAGGTGACTCATTAAAGTATAGCCAACAAACAGCTGCTCGGCAACAATACGTTTGTGATCCCAATGAATCAGGTGGCACACTCACCCAGTCTTGGATGACTAAACCACGGTGACCAACAGCAAAGTAGATAACATAGGCTGCTAGACAGCTTTGTCTTTTGTTAGCCAGTGAATAGGTGAGACAGACTCGTACACGGCCTGTTGCCCCACTGCTGCCCAACAATGAGAGAACAAAGACACCTGGTGCTATATAAACAGCCACGTCTCAGTAAACGTGATGCCTCAGTTCCTGCGCCAAGAAAATGAGCTCTGGTCACGTGACACACCTCTGATTTACTTTTAGAACAGATCTGGATGAAAAGCAGGGGATTTGATGTCTCCAGCCGGGCTGTGCAGGATCAGCACAGCCACATTATGCAGAGAGATAAAATGCACTTTTAACCACAATTCTTTGCTCTGAGGCAGTGACCTGCACAAAACAAAGCCCTTTTTACAACCTCCTGCTACACTACACCCAACCCCCTCTCACACTCACTCTCCTAATCTAAACACCACTACCAACACACAAGGCCTCCCTTTCCAAACCCCTCCCCAAAGTCATCCAACATTATAAATCGTACACACTTAGCTCACAGAACTTAGTGTTTAGCTCTCTACATATGCACTGGGGCCTTTGGTGGGCAGGATTTTTGTGGCATAAAGAACTTCAGTAATACCGGCTGACTGACCCCATGACTGCATTCTCTGCAGGTTCTAAAGTTGTGCTGCAGTCCCCAAGATTTAGTTTTACAACTTTGGTTGAAGAATTACTGAGGTTTGTCTAGTTTGACATGGGGGTTTTGGACATGGAAGTCACGTGACAGTGTTGTCCATAACTTAAGAATACAATTTAAGGTCAAAAGGTGCAGCTTAGGCATCACATTACAATGACAGCACGCAAACCACTCGACAGTAGACAAAAACAATCTTTCCTCACCTTTGATCTTCACAGTAGGTGAATTTGGACCGGCAGACTGTTTCCTCCATCCTCTCCAGTTCTGGCAAAGACTTTCTGCTTCTGATATGAATGAGCAAAGAGAGTCCTCCTCAAAACGGTCCGAATCTTCAAAGGAGAACCTCTCTCCGTCTTCCCATTCGGCGAACATTAGTTCCATCACATCCGCCGGGTGCAGTTCTCGGAGAGCCGAACACCTCAACTGAACGTGACTCTTTGCTTTTGCTGTTTTGAAAGACAGGCACTCGCACTATAGTGCAGGGGGAGGGGAAACTCACAACTCAAGCTCAACCAAAACAAGTGTGCAGGGAGAAAACCACAATACTTATGTCTCTGTTTCCTACATATATATTCAAGGCGTCAAAGTAGAGCACATCACTGCGGTCAGCCAGATCTAAGACATCCAGTTATGTGAAATCAATCCATGGTTTTATAATGCTAGTCATTTGTTGAAGATGGTGGGTTGTTTAATTAAACGATCCAAGTGACACAACCCATGTTATGAAGAAGTGAGAAAATGTTATCAAATACACAGATCTTCATTCAAAATAAATTCTTACATTAAGTGTGACTTAAAGTTGATTCCCAACGTGGACACAAATAATAAAAAACGTAAGGATCTATGTATTGGTTGGACCTTAGCTGAAGTTCAGTCTTCTTAGTTGAATCTTCTATGACTTCAGCTGCAGACGAAAGTAACAAAATAAGCCCCCAACTCTCTAGCTGTCTGAAAACTGCTTCCTACTGCAGGTCTTAAGTTTGCAAACTACACAGCATGTGGTCTGATCTGACAGTCTGAACCGTAGTTACCCACTCTCGTGTAAACATAAATTAGTAACGTTTTGTCATTTACAGAAAGCAGAAGTTATTTATTTTACTCAGATTTTAATTTAATCCCCCATCCTGTTTGTCCTATCAGCTGAGTCCTGAGTCGCACGACAGCCCCACGGCTAACATAACAAAAACACAATAAAGAAAACTGATCCCGAAATAAACTCAGTGACCCTCAACGTTTTTTCCGTTTAACTAAGGTCAGATTACAGTCGTGAACCAATTGAACCTAAAAAAACTCGAGTAAGGTTATTTTTCTTCGTCCCCCACTGATCGAGGTATATTTGCTAACTCAGAGAGGCTAGTCGGTTAGCCTGCTAGCTTTCCGGCTAGCCCGAAATCCCAAACCCTTCAGTCTCTTGCTGTCAAAAACATGACAAATAACTCGACATCACCTGCTGACACGACCTGTGTTTTATCCTTACACGGTACCAGATAGAATAACACTGTTTTATATTTTGTTTTTATATTTTGACCAAAGCCTTGGTCACTAATCCGAGTCTTTCATGGTCACTGGTTACCTAAAACAACGACCAACCAGTGTTTATATATGTCAATGTCGCTTAATTGTCAAATCAAACAAGCAAACAGCAGATCTGACCGTTCAACCAGGCCAGACGTCCATCTACTTTTAAATTTTCTTTATGCCACTTCTAGCTGCTCTATCTAGCTGCCTCTTCGATATATTTCTTATCCTTTGTATGTAAAAGCTTGTCATCCGCTCGTCTTGATGTGCCACCGGCCGGTTTCTTTCTAGACCTTCGATCCTACATTCCTCTCTCCTTCCCCACGACGAACTCCCGGCTCCTTGGATCCAAAATGTCTTTTTAAGCCGACAAATTGGAGTCGAGATCCCCCTGTTCTCTCTGTCCTGCCCCCTCCTCTCCGCAGCTCGGGAAGATGAAGATGGCTCTCCAGCATCAGCTGATCCGCACTTCCGCTCGACATCAAAACCAGACAGAAGTAAAACAATACCTTTCTTTCCTAGAGATTTTTTTTCTTGAACAATAAATCATGCATTTATTTGGTGATATTAAAGTCATTTGCATTTAGTAATGCAAATGTGTGATTTAGGGCCTATCCAATTGTAAACATATTATACATACATATTGTACAACGCATATTGTAATAGGGGACTGTAATGACTGACATATTGTACAATACATATTATAATTGGTGATTTGGACCGCAAATTATTACATATCGTAGAATAATATACAAATATTGGTCTACTAAATATCATTAAACAAGCGCAAGATTTAATGTAATTATATTGTGCGTGACAAATAATTATTTTTATTTCACCAATAACAACACAATTTCTTGTATTCATATTTAAATGTGGTTAATAAAGACACTGATATTGAAAATTTAATACATAATGCTGGAGAAAGGAAGTCATGGTATGAATTTGTTTTTGTTTTTCCATCACAATTTCAACTACATTAAATTACTATTCACAATGAAATGACTAACTTAACTATATTTGCCTGTCTGTTAACAACCTTCACATATTTACATAACATTAAAGTTCCTATTAGGTATTAATGGATAGCATACTGTTAACTGTATGGTCATAACAGAAACATCTAAATAATAACTTTAATGACATGGATTCCATGGAATTCTTTAGCGATTTTCTTACATGAAACGGTCAATGAAATGGCAGACTGCTGTACCTGATTTCATTTGTCATTTGAAACAATGTATTTGTAAGCCTATAACGTATTTGTAAGCCTATAATGTAAATAAATACCAAATACCAGAAACAGTTGCAAAAAGCATCGTGACAAAAGGAAACAGTGTAACATTCATACGTACTCAAGCCCCTCCTAGCTCAGCTATATATTAGTGACACTGACAGATGATAGCAGATTAGGGATCTGTCCCTCAGCAGCAAAGTTCGAATGTCTCTCTTATATCACTTTGCCCTCTCCATCACATTTATTTATCTGGCACCATAAAGTGTAGTTTTAAATTCCGACCATGGATTAATATGCAACTTTTGTTCCTTGGATTTTATTCTGTTGGGATTGCAACTTTTATCCTGTCATGCATCCCATTCAACTGATTATCACTCTATAACTGATATTATTATACCATCTCTTCAGGTTAAGAAACATCTTAATATGAATTATTATATGTATAAATTCATTTTAAAAAATTGGACACAGGTTTTCTAATAATGGCATTTTCCTAAAAAATATGCATAACAAACTCAGTTGTAAGATGAAACATAACAAACAACCAGTATATGTTTATGACTCGTACACAAATGGAATGTTCATGAATCCTTATATTTTATATACATGAGGTTTCTTGCCTTTAAGAACATCCATTACAACAGATAATTAATTAAGTCCAGTATGTATAATGTGCAATATGTTATCTATGTTAAGAACCTGATCCAGGAACAGGCAGGTCACAGAACTCCCACAAATGTTCCACATGTATGGCATGCAAGTTAGTGCAAAATGACATATTTACAAAGGCCTATCCAAGGACCGTCTAGTCCAAAAGAACACTTATTCACATCATACTAACCACCTATTAAATCTATGGCTTCACATTTCTGTGTATGTTCATGAATATTTCTTCAAGTGTAGAAAAATGGAATTGAAATGACATGGTGCAAATAATCAAATGTACAACGAACATTTCATAGGCATTAGATTAAATAAATATCACACTTTGGCAAAGCTGTGAGTGACTTTCTCAATCCATTTCAGAAACCTGCTGACCCGTGTATATACACCTGGATAGGTGGGGTCACCACAGCCATGACCCCAGGAGATGATTCCTGTGAGCATCCAGTGGCCCCCCTCGCCCTGGCACACCAGTGGCCCGCCACTGTCACCCTGACAACTGTCAACACGGCGGTGGTTTGACAAGCTGCCGGCACATAACATGCGGCTGGTGAAGCGACTGCCATAACGTTTTTTACACTTCCAGGAGGGCAGTAAGGGAACCCAGGCCTGTAGCAGTGTTCGGGAATACTCAGAGTCTAATGGACAACAATAGAACAGGAAATTATGACATTAGAACATTTTCATTACATCACTTTAGAGTTCTTTCATATTCTCCGATATACCGTGACCTTGTTTACAACTGGTATTAACATCATGAATGATCCAAATATATGTAGTCAGCATAAACACATGTGTAAATGGGGTACAAAATGTTTAATAACAAGGCTGCATTTTGAATGTAGTTTGATGTGCAAATGTGATAATTGTACCATAATCTTTGCATGCTAGGTACTGTTTAGAAGAAAACAACCATCTAATTTGGAAAATGTGGAAAAGCTCATACATACACATGGGCACAAAACTCTTAGGAATGTCCATTCAAAATGTCATATTTGTGGTGAGATTAAAATTCAAGTGTATTGTAGGAGTGTACACCTTTCTATGCTTGTCAAAGTGACACATTGATGAAATGATAAATGAAGTCACAAAATCAGAGATATTGCATTTCATGTTAAGCTATTGATCTTTGTGATCAGCTCATCTGAAAAGAATGTTACCAGGTGTAAACAGGGTTTATGTTTAACACACAATATTAGAAAATACACAAATGGATTTGCAACATTGTGAAGTTTATGTTCTTGTCTTCTTTCTAAGGATTATTAGATTAGGTTATATAATCAGTGTGTTCAAGTTTGAATGTGCAGTACCTGTTATTCCCCAGCCAGTGATAACACAGGCGATGGGCCTCTTGCCCCTCTTGTTGCTTTGAGCCGGAAGGCAAACTGCATTGGTGTGTGGATTAAAGGCTACACAGCTCTCATCTGTACCCTTTAACTTCAGTAAGGCAATATCATACTCCCAGCCCTGGCTGTGGTACTTCCTGTGGATGACGATTCGCTCGGGAGAGAGAGTGCGCTCAAAATCGTCCCTCTCCTCTGTGTGGTAGTCACCGAGCCTCAACACGTAACGGGAGGGGTCTGAACCAAACCTGAAACAGAGAAGAAAAAAAAGAGCATAGGAAAA
>JAZGTK010005223.1:0-22867 GCA_036877625.1 Ambastaia sidthimunki
TTAGTGGTTGCGGGTTTTCTTTTAACTTGAAGAACTGAACAACCACTCGGCAACCACCGAGAACATCCTAGAAAGCTATCTGCACAAAGGCAGAGGCAAATCAAGTTGATCTTCTTATTCAACACTAATCCATCCAGTTTCCTGTATATTCTAAACTAGTAGTCTAAAAACAAGCCTTAGCCATCTCTGGAGGTTTACTAATAATAATAATAATAAAGTTAAAATTAGGTTTTTGCGAAATAGCTAAATCATATTTGATGCATTTCTTTCCATTTTAAAAGTCCTAATGTCCCCACTAGTTATCATTCTTTTCACAGGTTCATTTTCGTCGTCTAACTCTGGTAGCCTCAGTGACATCAGCGACAAAACTTACACCTTGTACCACTTTTTGCTCTATTGTCTGCAGTGAATGTGTAAATGTGATATCACAGAAACCTCCATTAATTGCAGTATTTAGAAAGCTTAATATCGCAATTAACATCATAGAAATCTGTTGAATAAAATATACCTACAACTGCAGGATAGGGTTGAAAGCCAATCAAAGCCGAATGAATCAATCAATATAGTTTCAGTAACAAGTAACAAAAATGTGGCACAACAATGAAAAAAAGTATTTTTTTTATTAAACACATATTTACAATACAGCTGTACATTTACATTCATACAAAACAGCCCCTAAAATAATTGATATCAATAGAGGTACAAAATAATTTAAGAGATAAATATATCAAAGGACACTTCAGTTTCCAAAGAGAAAGAAAGATCTGTCAGTCCAGTCCTTGAGAATAACTGCCACTTATATATCTTGTTTATTTCCATGGTTGTGTTCATTTTGATAAGTCTTTAAGTTAATACTGATTACTGGCAAAAATGTACAGGACCAACAGCAACAGAATTGTCTGAAGATTCTCAGTTATCCAGACAACTGCAAAATGTGAAATAAAGGTCTTCCTGTCAGCTGTACATGTTCCTCTGTCAGAAGTACTCTGTGTGTCTGATGCTGGAGATTGTGTGACAGATTTCAGACAGTGATAACAGAGGCTCTGTTTACACCTGCTATCATTATCTGTGGTCAGGCGAGACAGGTTCCTGTAGTAACCTGCATCTAAAATGCATCTCCTGTGACAATTTGTGATGAAATTTCAGATTTTATGATATATTATATATATAGTGGATAACCTGAGGGTCAGATTTTAAACAGGGTCAGATTATTTTAGAGTGAGGGGTGGGGGGGCCTTTGACACTGTTTGTCAAGACCAAAAATGCTGTCCTGTCATTCTTAACTTGCCAGTTTGCAGAGAAACACATACCGTTAACTAGAATTACTAAACATTTCATTTTGGATTGACTGTTTAGTAAACTTTTCCAAACAGCAATTGTTCCACTGATATTTCACATTATAACATAAATGGGCATCATGTTTAACTTTAACAATATTTCTATCCATTTTTTTCTTTAAATTTTTTTATTATTTTACTATATGAGTTTAGCTTCTGTCAGCAGCTTCTTTGTGAAAAGTAAAGATGGACTGCTCATTTCTTTAAACTATTTTCATTTTAAACTGTCCTGCATGTTTTACTGCTTTTGAACAGTATTACACTATTTGTCTAGTATTGCAGGACTGGGGTTGGACACAATGTTGTCACCTTGTAGATGTTTCTGCAAATGTTCACATGCTTGAAATACATGTTGTTGCAGATTGACAGATCTCAGTCCTGGAGTTCACGTAATGATTTAACACTTCAGAGTCTGCATTCATGCACTAAAGCCCATTAAGCCTGTTACTCTCCATTCCTGCTTTAATCCAGAGGGCATATTATAATTATAATAAAAACACCTCCTAACATACCACTCACATCCCAGAAATGACCAAATGTTAGTTAATCCAACACTTGGCGTAAGCACTGTGAAAACTACAAGCTACTACTTACATAGATCAGAAGATTCCGACGTTTCCCGAAGCGCGGAGACCTCCAACTAACGTTCCTGGATATAAAAGGACCCCACGACAAGTTTGCTGAAGGAGATACAGGAGGAACTGATATTTGAACTGAAAACTACTAGGACTAGTACTGTAAGTGACTGTCAGATGTAATATTCCTGCATGCAGTCTCTTATAGGGTTGTGGGGGTGAAGCTCTGCTCTATAGGCAGCTTCAAGGCTACGTTGGTGCTCCTTCTCCTGGAGGCGTGCAGTTCTTTGAGCTTGTTGATGCTGGTATAGGACACGGGTCATCACTGCCAGGACACAGAAGGTACTGAAGACCACAGCAGACACCACACCTGTGAATCAGAAAGAACTTTCAGGTCACAGGTATTGAGGTGTAAATTCTTTATATAGATATAGATATATAGCTATATCTTTATATAGATATAGATATATAGATATAGTTGACCCAAAAGTTAAAATTCTGCTATAATTTATCCTAAGGTTTCAAACTCATTTGACTTTCTTTATTCTGTGTGACACGAAAGATGCTCTCTGTTCTGTATAATGAAAATGAATAGAGAATGAGCTGTCAAGCTTCAAGTGTAAAAAAACAGTAAGGACACTATAAAAGTATCATAAAAGTGGTCCATATGATTCATGTGCTATACTCCAAGACTTTTGAAGGCATTCAATGTCTTTGTTTAAGAAACAGACTCAATTGAAGTCATCATTCATTGATAATCTTCTGCTTCAGTGAGCTGGTAATGGCTGCAACCGGATCATTGATTCAGTGAGTATAACTCACAAACCAGATCCATCTCACGCAGGAGAGTTTGGACAGATGTGAAGATTTTCATTGAAAAAGTCTCTTCATCAGTTTCTTCCTCTCACAATGTTATCATATAACTTAAACTGCAGCCCTGCAAGTCATATAAAACATTTATTTTTTACTTTTATAAGGTTTTTATGAGGTTTTTTTGTAGTAATTTTGGAGTCTGACAGCCCCAGTCCTCATTTACTTTCATTATATGAAATGGAGTGACCAGGAAAATTCATCTTTGATGTCTCACAGATCAAATAAAAAAAGGTTGGAACGCATACAGGTTTTGAACAACATGAAATGAGGTAAACGATAAGAAATGTACTATGCAACAAACCGTATTCCTTTAATGCCTATATTTATTCCATAAATTTGCAATTTCATCCTCTGTCTGTTATTTCTCTATGCCGAGGACTTTATGACCCTTTTTTTTAAATTGGCCATCATCCACAATACAATCCCCAATATCCACATCCCATAACATCTCTACTCTGTTGCTAACCTCATTTGAGAACATCTCATATGAGAACATACCCCCAAGCACTTACCCAAAACTGTGCTCCCCCTGCCTTCTTTATACCTAGAAACTTCTGATCATCTGCTTTACCTCTTCTAAACTGTCAACACATCTCTGTACTGCTCTGCAACTTTCAACTTTTTCAATTGTTAGTCGTGCTCTTTTGATCTTCAAGCTGGCAGTGATAGGATTCTGATTTGTGGTTTCTTGGTTTACATTTCTGTCTGAATAATAGGTCAAGTCAGCTGGAAAGTTGCACTCTTTTCCTTGCACCCTTAACCATCAGGCACCACTTCCACCAGACTGCTCCGGCGTATCTTACCCCAAGCAAGATCTTGCCGAACAGACATCCAATCACATGGCTTTTCTTATCACTCTGAAGATGTCACTCAACTCTACATCTCTAATTTCCTCTTTCTGCCTCTGTGATTTCTGGATGTCCACCATCACCTCAAGCTCAGTCTTGACACAATGGAGCTGCTCTTTAGCCCATCCTAAACCTCCCTCATGAAATCTCTGTCCACACAGTTGATGCCTCCAGCTGTGTGTTATCTTAGAAGACCAGTTCTCCTTTGTAGATCTCAGCACAACAACCACCAGGTCCTGTTATTTAATGCTCCATAAGGAGAAACATTCTTTCTTGTCAACAGTTTGTAATCATTTTACTAGCACTGACTTAACATTATGAATTTGGCAGATTTGGTGACTGCAGCACATTTAATAGATTTAATAAATACACATGGCAATCAAACCCATAACCTTGGCATTGCTTGGTCATGCTAAGTACACTAAGTATCTAAAGAACATTTTTGCGATTCAAAATACGTCTCTTTCATGGCTAGTTAGTACATTCACAATTTATAATAATCGCTAGATGAAACCAAAACACTCTGCCAGGAAACTGGGAGAAATGAAATACCTGAACAGTCTTATTTAACATTCTACAAATTTTCCTCCTTCTTCAGCGGAAAATTAATGCCATCAACTAGCTGTGAACAATCCCTGGCGACAGTTTCAATGGAGATTTTATTACCATTAGTTACTGCGCACAACAAATTACCAACACAGTGTAATCGCACATTTCCAAAATAAAGAGAGCAATGATGAACATAAACAATGTGTGTGATAGCGAGAGCTCATTTCATACTTCACTGACTGTCACAAATGAAACACTGAAGCAGAATAAGATGGTAAATCAAACCTCCGATTACAGCTGAATCAGGCTGCCTGTCACCTCCATGACGCTTGTTATCTTTGCCCACCTCCTCTCCATGATCTACAGGATAGTGACATCACAGCAAAACACAACACTGATCTTCTGTTTGTTTTACAGCAAAGAGATACAGTATTTACTCTGATAGTGACTGCTCTGTGGCTGCAACATGTTGTGATTTATTTTAGAGCACACTAGCTTTCTTTATCACAATCACTGAATTTTGACCAAATTGCATCATTTTTTCACTTAAAACAATTGTGGTGTTAGAATGTGATGTTTGTGTTTATTTTGTCCAGTCCTTTTTGATTTTTTTGTGACTGCCTTTATATTTCTTGATCATAATTTTCTTTATTTTTAAAACATTTTATGACCATATGGTAAAAGTTACATCTGTGGTTAAATGTCAATTATGAATTTGTTCTTTGGTTGCTGAGCAACTGGTACTGCATGAACAATTTTAGTCTCTCTGGAGAGAAAAAACTCTTTTGTTTTGGTTAATAAAAATAACCCTAGAACTTCTAATTTGCACAAAAAGTACTGTATGTTCTAACATATATTATACAGTGTTCTAACATATATTACAATAACTGTTAATTTTTGGAAAACAAAATGTGAAAGTGATAACAGAAAAACTATTTCTGTTTTTAGGTTAGTGCATGTGAATGGAGATTTGGACAATGCTGGTTGCTGCTTGCAATTTAAGTGTTTTACAATACTATTATGTTTGAGTATTCTAATATTCTCCTAATGCCTTCAGCCATAGGAAGTGATTATTGTTCCCAAACTAATTATAAACACAAGTGTGCATTATATTGGAAGCATAGAAGGTACACCAACTGAGAGCAATGCATTTTCAAGTCCAGGCTGTTCCTTTTAAATAGACCTGTGACCCATGGTTATTACAATTGCTATTGTTTTAATTGAGTTTTAAGACAACAGCCTTTATTGTTCCCACTTGACTTATGACATACAGCATATGCAAAATATTTCTATATAAGTCTAAACATAACATTTAATTGCAATAAAAACTTACATATACATATAATACATATATTTAGGCCAGTCAAAGACAGTAACATTCCTAAAACACTTTGTATTTCTTTCTTACCTAACTTAAGAACTTACCTAAGCGAGATACAGAAGTTGAAAGGTCAGCTAATGCTCCACAGTTTGACTCCAGTAGACGTCCTCGAATGCTAATCAGTGAGCTGCCTCGGTTTATTAATGCTGCCTTAAGTGGAGCAATGTGGTTGTATTGGACTGATGAAAAGCAGCCAATAAAACCATTGCTTCCAGCACGAGCTACCTCATCATCCATGACATAACTTCCTGTTTAGAAAAATTATAAAATGTATATATTTCAGAGTTGTTTGTTAAATATCAAATTAACTGCACAACTGTTATAAGAACTTGCATAATTAAAAGACATCATAAATTAGATTATTAATATATACAGTATATATAGAGAATTATTACATAATTACAGACAAACAAAAGCAATGGTGCTACACTGGTTCCAAATCCCTAAGTATTTTACACACTCAATCCCGCTCATTCACAATTAATATCCCAGTTTTATGTTTTCCAGACACCTACAGCCATTAAATAAAAGATAAAAGGCTTTGAACTGCAAACATCCTTCATTGTTGAATCACTCTTGGATAATGTCAAAAAAGTTTCGAATCCACTGAGCATCTCAAGAGGCATTGAAAAGTCATGCCACTATTCATTCAGAGAATGTCAGGTAAGGTAACTGAATTATGTTGATTTATGTTGGTTTGTACATACATATATATACTCACACAATAATGTGACAATAATGTGACAAATGCTTTCTGTGCCGTTTTTCTTCCCCAAAGGATTAATTAGTCTCTTTTTAAATACAGTTTATTACCTGTCACTTTTCCCAGGATCAGTGACTTCATCGAGTTAAAAGGTGCGTCATATGAAAGGATGTACTTCTTCTTTTCATGGTCAATCTGAGACAAGTCAAGAGCAAATAAATGAATACATGAACAAAGACCAACTGAGCAATAAATAAAGCTATAAAGCGAAATGCAGTTCGCTAAAGCACTAGAATGTATATTACATAACTACTGTACTGCTTGAACTGATGTTTATTAAAAAAGCAAATGCAATTCAATGTTTTACAACTGACATTTTCACTCATGTGAGGCCTTTTGTTTTCTTATGTGTTAATGTATGTTGCTGTAGTGTGTATGTAATATCACACCTGAACAAACACATCTTTTCCCTCCCGCTGGATGTGAACTCTGTGTAGCCGTCCATCTGCCAGGCTGCTCTGAATGGGGCTGAACACATCTGGACTCAAGTCCTTATGCAGTCGGTACCAAATCTGTAAACTCCCTGAGCAGATCAAAACATTTAGCATATTTGACTTGAACTACTTATAGCTTTAGTGAATAATGTTGTTGTGAGAATTTTATTATCCAGTTGGTACTTAGAATGTACAAGCAAAACCATGTAGCTCCAACCACATCCTATAAAACTGCAGATTGTCCTGTATTGTTCTTACAGAGCGGGGCAGATAGAAACTCTGGAACTCCCAAGAAAAGTATTGCATAAGTCATTGGCAAAGCATTTATATTTAGACTATGCTTGAACAAAGCTCTAAAAGATTCATAAATATTAATTTTTTGGCAGCCTCTGGCCCTTTTGCTCTGTGTTAGAAATGTCAAAACACATTTACTTGTATATCCTACGCACATATTGTCCAGGATCCGGGGAACTAAAGAACTTTGCACTATCAAGGTACAGTTTAGTGCTAAAATTGTGCTGAAATACAGTTATATTTAAGACACCCCCAGGTTTGCATTGTCTGCCAAGAACTATTGCAGATCACACTTTTAGTATTTGCAAAGAACACAAAGGCGGCAGGTGGTCCTGTTATGTTTTAAGTATATGTGGCTAAAATTCCACACTGAGGTAGATACTGTAGCTGAGGGAACGAATTTCGTTTATTTTGTCCCTATCCTAAGTGTAGTATGTCTAATTGTGTTGCTTCATCCCACTAGCTTTGAGAATGATGTTTATGTACACAGCTGTCTCACCATTTCGAGCTAAGATGACTGCCACATACTGCTGGCTGAGTGTGTTGACTGTGAGCAGCATAGCGGGGCTCTGCGTGGTTTGGAAACTGAGCGCCATGGTTTCTCTGGTCAAGCTGTACTGAGAGGGTCCGGGCAGCACAGTGGCCGTCCTGTTCTGCATGACAGAGAACGGCTCCTGAAAGATGTAGGTGACCGATGCACCTTTTTCAAACGACAATGACACCTCTGTGGGCACAAACAGACCAGGTGGAATTTGTGTTTGCTATAGATCCAGTTTGTTTAGCAAGTCATTATTAGAAATGATCAGAAATTACATGCACTAATGGAATTATATCACAAATCCAGGAAAATGCCAAAAGAGTGAGTTTTTGACTTTTGCTAAAGCATGCATACAACATTGAGTTAGATGGATAGGTTGACAGACAGATCAACAGATGGATGCTCAGCAGACAGACAGATAGACAGACAGACACACAGACAGATAGGGTTATCACTGGCAGCCCTGATTAGATAGAGACGCGGATAAGAAAAGATAAGTCAGTCTTTCATGTGTCATCCTCAGCGTCTTTGATCAATCCGGTGAGATCATCAGATCAAACTAAAAAGAGACACACAACTGACTTTTTGATGTCTTCATGATTGTGTGAAATGAAATGCCAATGTGTCCATTTTACCTTCCTGTTTGCTGTCAGCACTGTTTATTCATTTGCTACAATATATACATTCTGAGATGTTTATGTTTTTTGAAAGTGCTGCCATAATGTTGTGACTTTAAGCAAGACGCTGGGATACTCCACCCACACAAGGAAAATGCATAATTGAAATGTAGTCATTATATATCATTTTGTTAATATTGCTTCATAGATGTGGCATGATGGGCTTGTATGAACTGAAGGATACTTATGTAAAACATAGCTTTGTTTCAGATGCTGTACATTCAAAAATCCCACTCAACACACACGCCTCCGAGATATCTGTGCCTGCTGTGCTCATAGAGGCTACATCAAAGCTCTCCAATGTAGCATCAGAGAGCCTTTGATAGAGCCGAGGTATTCAGAGACTGGCAGCATTCACCCGCTGACATACGGGTATATTATTTTTATAGTACATTATGCAAATTTATATATACGTTACCAAGGCGACCATGAATTCATGTTAAGCGTTACATGGTGGTTTCATCATGTCTGATACAAAGACAAGATGATAAGAGCTATTCTTTATTCCCCAGCAACTGCCTTCAAAACAAAGCCAATTATTTTCCAAAATTTAATTCTTCTCAGATTTAACGTTTTATAGTTAGTTATTATACTGCTCGAGTTTAATAAGCCTTAGTTAAGTGCTTTTTGTCTTATTTTTTCTTCTATTTTTTATCTGAACGCAGTAATTACCTGTATTTAACCGTAACTAATGGTTATATTGTGGGGCAGTACCTTCTGTGCAGGACGGCCCCCCGTAGGCGGAGTTAGTGCAGTCGCACACATAACCGGTGCTCTTCTCAATGCACTTCCCCCGATTGTGGCAAAGCCCAGCTGAGCTGCTACAGTGACCCGCACACCCCGAACTCACTCCAGGTGTCACTTTTGCCCGCTCCTCCAGGTCAAACATCACTCCATTCATCTTAAATGCCCGGATACACCCAAGAAAACCTCTTTGTTTTGTGGCAGTGCCTCCTGAGAAGAGAATAAAAAAATGAGAGAGAGAGAAAGAGAGAAAGAGAGAAAGAGAGAAAGAAAGAAAAGATAAATGCAGAGTAACAAACTGACACATTTTTTCCGCAGTGAACTTTTAAAAATGTCCATTTTACCAACAAACATCTGGCTGCCAAGCTGAAGGCGAAGGTGTCCATCAGGTGGGGCTTCTGTGATCCGCAGAGGCAGCTGGTCAACCTGCAAGGACGAGTCTTTCACACTGCGTTCGGCTCGAACCCAGTGCCACTGTCTGTCATTGAGCAGCACGGGAGATTTTACAGTCAGGATTACTGGCCCGTCACCCACATCAAAGGAGAAGGTCACGGCTGAGGGAGCTGGTGGACAGTGAGATAAGGACTTTAAAGCCTTAATAATCTCAGGAGCCTACAATGAGTAGAAAGGCTAACAGATCTTAAACTGCTAAAACATTAAACATTACTATCATGGTAGTTTACTGGAGTTGGAAGCAAAGGCGGGGGCATTATTAATTGAATTAATGTTACTTTTTTATATAAATAATTGCACTAAATTAACATTTTAAATTGACAGCCTTAATGTAGGTCAATTATTACTTGCCATGTTGAGTTATTGTGCCATTAGACTTCTTAAACAGAACTTTAAACTGACATTTGTACAGTGCTATAAGTGCTGAGACTCACAGCTCAGCTCAACACGGATAAAGTCCTGAACGCCCATGTTCTCCAAGAAAACCCCAGACGGTGAAGCTGTTTTAAAGTAGAAGGAGACGTCGAGAGAGAGTTCCGCCTGGAGGCCGGGGAAATTCAGACACGAACCCTCTTGATAAAAGGAAGCAGCGTTCCACAAAGATTCTAGCATAAAGAAAGAAAAAAAACGCCAAATATTTCATTAAAACTTCTGAATGGATTATATATTCAGTTTACACATAGAATGATCTTCCTGGTTTCTTTATTTCTCTCTCACTCTTGTTCTCTCATTCTCTTTCAACCGCCGGTTTCTATCACGTATGACAGCAGCAGAACGGAACTGTTAACTTACTGTCGCCAGAGCACCGCAGGGGCCCAACGGCGTACACGGCTTCAGAGCCCAGTCTGTAAGTGTCGCCAATCACTATCGCCTGAACCGGCAAGTGCTCCTTGTATGAGAAAACACCAGTGTCATTCTCCCTGTAAATGAAAACAAACACAAATGCCAAACCATTCATACAACAGATGTATTAAGCTAGTTTCACACTGTGCAAATTTGACAGGCCTTCACGATTGCTGTTTGTCAGACTGTTTGATACAATTCCAGTGAGATCTGTAGCTAAAATCCATGGCATACTGTACAACATTAATAATCTTTTATGCCAGCCTGTGTGATACATATTGTAGCCATACTGTACTTTGGTCCCAATTTTCCAGATTAAAGCAGTGTTGTCTGTTATCTGTCAGACACGGTAGTGGTCACACACGCAACATTTTTGTCACTACCAAAGGACATCAGAGGATAAGATTCATCACAAATCACAATTAATCAGCTGTTAAACTGTCCCACCAATTAATCAAAAAGCACTGAATCATTGGCTGAATCATAGCGTGCACCCAGATTTAGGCAACAATCCATCGGATTACAAAAACTGCAGACAAAAAGGTAACGTTAGTAAATCTAACAGGTGCAATGAGTCACATTTGCCTTGTTACCATGACATTCTGTCTGCATCACAGTTGCAAAAGTAGTTCATGTCGACACAGTTCTCTTCCAGAGCGCAGGAGCACTGCTGCACCCCTGGCTGGAGACCACCCCAATATGTTCTCTTCTCTCCTCTTCCATCCACCCACCAGGACAAAGGGCTGCCGTCTGCAATTATACCAGACAAGACCAGACACATAAACTCAAAGACAGCCTGAGTTTATTCTCTTGAAATAAAAAGAACAGAAAAGTATAAATGAAATGCTCAAAAAATGCAATATAATACAATTTTCATAATACATTTTAAATAAAAATGTAATTTATTTAAAATGATTAAAAGCTGCACATTGACTGACATGTTTAATCGTTCATTTCTGTTTTTTGCGTGAGAGCTTCAAGCTTGGACCTGGATGAGTTTTAATCGACAGCTTAATTTAAAGCACTAAATCAAACACTTGTGATAAAACGAGGTAATAACAGCTTTCATCTTTGGTCTGAACTGCATAATAATGCCAAGTGGAATTTAATCTGGGTAATAATTATGACTTTAACCTGGAATAACTGCCAGGCTGAAAATAGAAACTCTGACAAAAATATGGATTCTTTTATCATTGCCAGGCTGATGAACCACAGGTCCACAGACATTATTTTCAGTATTTGATCTCGTTTTGCTGTTAATATTGAGACCTGTTTTCAAAATGTGAGGCTGATTCTAAATTATGGGATAGGCAATGACAATTATTCACTGCCATCTCCAAACTGAGAGGACAAACACACCATCCAGAAGACCATCCAGCTAAAATATTCACCCACCATTTCAAACAGCTATGATGGAAAACATGCATGGAACAGGATTTTAACCCCTTAAAATGTGATTTCCTTTCTAAGCACAAACTCAAATTTTGTAACTATTCAAAATTCCAATATTAAATCCTGAGCAATTGTAAAATAATAATACCCTGCCAACATGACCTCACAAAACCTGAATAACATTTTTCAGAAACATGACATATCCAGCTCATATTAGGGTATAATGTAGTCTACTTTTTGAGAAAATAGTGCTTATCTTTCACAGGTTATGTTTAAGGTGAGGTAAGGTAATGTTTTATTATTATGACTTATTCATTAAAAATTGTTATAAAAGCAATGAAACTGTAGTTATGTTTTTCCTTTAGGTCTTTTGGACCTGAGGAGACAAAACAGCACTTTTTTAATGACACAGTGGGTGGAGAATAATAATATTGTTTATAGTCTGGACTGACATGATATCTGCCTCCAGGGAATTAAGCTACATAAATTTTTCATAAATCGAGGAACCTACACTTGACTCCCTCCAAGAGCTGCCAAAACTGAAACAACAAAGAGCGTTTCAAAAGCCACATCTCTGTCTTTCTTTCTGAAGACACATAATGACACTTCTCACATGCATTTTGGTGAGATGCTAATTTAGCTCAATGGCAACATTATCCAGTTCAACGTTCCATCTTCCACATCCTGAAACTGGTCTGTCTTCATTTATCCTATTAATGCTCTGACAGAGCCAAATCTTCACATGATAGATTCTCTCCAAGAGTGATATCTAATTTATGCTAATGCTCATTTCATCATTTATTACTCAGTAGGAAAAAAGAGGGGAAAGCAGCATTTTGGTTATTAGCTGCAACCAAAGTATCTGACATAATTGGTTTGTTTTGCATTTACAGATACTAAAAAACTTGGTTTAAAAATCCTCAGAACATACAGGACTTACCCCAGGGGTTAAAGAGTCTTGATCTTCTGCAGTGATAGGCTATTCTCTGTTCACAATGTTCTGACAGGGACACTAAGGCCTTCAGCTGGTCAGACGAGGCACTGTAGTTGAACCACGCGACATGCGGCTTCTGAAGCGTAGAACCTCGTACCCTGACCGCATCTGAGCTGTTGTGATGGACCACCGTCCACACTTTGTTCCCTATAAATAGAAACTGTGTATTATTCCAACATACCACAAGGTTGAAAGCTTGCGTCTCTGTATCGATCAAAAAACATTCATAAACAGCAGGGACATGTGAAATGTGCATGTCACCTGCAGAAATGCCGAACAAAATAAGCGCTAATCATTTGATTTCTTTTAGACAGAAGTACAGGCAGGTGACTCCAGCATGTGTCTATTCAAGGTTTCTAGGCATTCTGCCCAACTCTGCCTACAGCACTTTCAGTTTTTTCTTGCTAGATATGGTTTTTGGCAACTTTATAAAGCTACACACACACACACACACACACACGCACGCACACACAACAAATGATCGACTCTTAAAAAAACATTAAAGGCACAAATCCTGTATTACTTTTGTGTGAGTACAAATTTTTTTTCTATTCTAACCTATTCTCTAACTTGTTATCTGCAATATTGTCACCAATTTTGTTCTGTTGTTTAATGTGACACTTTTAACTATTTATTGTCTATATTTATTTAATGTCTATTGCTTAAAACTTGAATCATTTTCAATAATTAACACTTTAAAGTTCAGATACTGACCATTTGTTGAGGCAGAAAACAAACTTTTAATTTGAAAAACAAATAATTCATTAATATTACCTGTGATATTGCAGTAAACTTGAATGGGATCCAGAGGGCCACTTCCATCAGGATCTATAGAGAAATATCCAGACGAGCTGCCGGCGAGCCTGTAGTGTTCACATGATGCTTCATACACAGCTGTGAAGACAGAGAATACAAGATATGAAAGTTTATCAAAACACGTTTATGAAACACTTTATAAGAAAGAACAAGGCCAGTGTTTGAAAGGTCAGCGCTTTCTACATGTCTGTACTTATAAACAAACTGTTTCTATAAAGATGATCCCTGAAGAGAATCAAACAGAGAGAAACAAAACACTTCTAGAGACAGAATCTCCAAAGATCAAATCTTCCCACATATTGTTTTTGATATACTGCACATTATGTCATCTTAGTCACTGTATCTTCAGTGAGTATCAAAAAAACATTCAAATAATCCAAAGGGAATGTTGGGAGTGAAACTTTAATATATGCTGTATATGTTATTGACTCCTTGCTTTTAAATGCAATATAAAATCTTACTAAGTCTTACTTTAATTTAGTTTAACTTTATTAAATTTCTATTGACTGTATCGTTTTGGGGTTAGAGGGTTCTTGGAATAAAACCTTCTCAGCATTGTGTGTTAAAATTGAATGGACATCTATCACAAATTTGTAATATATAAATAGAAATTGACTTTGATTAGTGTGTTTGAAATGTAGGAATCCATTGCGCAGACCTACAGTTATGGCATGTAGCTCCACTGTATCCGGTACCAGTGCAATCACAGTAGAATGACGACCACGTCTGAGAACATCGGCCACCGTGCTCACAGAAATTATAGAGACACCTGACACAGAGAGAAGAGACACAGAGATATCAGGGCATGTGCAATTCTGGTTAAACACATAATAAAATCAATGGTATTAATTAATAAACAGAGTGTGATCAAGCAGTTAAACTGTGAGAATTTATTTTTAAAAAACCCAGTTTAAAAACGGCAGATGACAGAGATCATCTGAACTGTCACAATAAATACTCTAAAAATACATGCTGACTACATTTATCACAGACTGTATGTCTCACAGTCACAACCAATTTCCTGGGACTTAAAGAACATGTCAGTATTCAGTTAAGGTGTCTTGAAAAAGGTACTGAAATAGACCTTAATGTAACCCAACAGCACAGAGTCAAACGTTCCATTAAATTAAGTTACAAAAAGATTCTATAAAAGAGAATATATCTAGTGCTACTGAAACTGATTTAAAGAGAGTACAAATAATATTTGATATTATGTCAGGAGAGTATCAGAGACAATCAGATTTCTGTCAGTCTCTGGACTGAAGAAAAGTAATTTCCATTTCAAGAGTTTGTTTGATTTTCTATGATAAGAGCAACGACTTGTTAGTTTATAGGAATGTTCTGTAACAAAGAAACCTTTTCAGTTTAATGCAAACAAAATAACAAAATAAACTTAAAGCTAAAAGGCAGTCAGTGTAATATTAGATCACAGCATGATATCTCAACTCGCCAACACAGAGCGTTGATTAAACACAATAATGTTAATATACAAAGAAAATAAGCATCAATTTAGAATCTGATTTAGCAAATCTAACTTTTTTTTTAAAATCTCTTTAGTTTTCCTTAACATCACGGCTACATGGGCTGTTGATTTCTTCTGGGTAGACGAGTCAATTATCATGAAATGCCTGTTGATAAACTAATACACAAATCCATGTTTGCCTGAGGTTTCCCAGAGATGTGCTGATTAATAGCACTTTAATTTTGTCTGCTTAACTTTCACAATTACCAGCCTTTCAGGCCAGCGTATATTATTTCACAGGGCTCAGTTTGCGCATCTGGTCCCAGAAGTGCCGCTTTACGAGGCCTCTATGTACAATACAGCCATTCAAACAGCCATTAACCGCTACAGGGAGAATCAACTACAGGCTGGATACTGTTTCAGGTGATGATTTCATTACCTCTGTGCTATTTCTAGTCATGCTTGGAAAAGGCTTTGCTGGACCATAAAATTATGGCAACCGATGTGCAGAACTGCTCGCTAGCAATAAACCGCCCAGTGAAGTTTTAGTGATGGAGGCGGCTGGTAAAGAGGGACATGTTTAAAGTAAAAGTTGATGACCTAAAGATTTGTTGTAAGGTTTGCGATGTGGAAAGCGACAGGACGTGCAGTGCTTGTATTTGCCAGGTGATAGACAGTCGAAATCGATTTGTAATTTTAACTGGTCATATAAGTGGTGTTAGGTCGCATAATGTTCTCTTTAATACCACAATAACATTAAACATTTAGTGCAATATTAATGTTATAAGCAATTATAGCGATATCTGTTATAAAGAGACATAAATCAAAGGAGAAATAAAGCATCTATTAAAATTCAGTGGAATTAAGAACAAGAGAATTAATGACTTAAGAGGGGCCGTCTTAAACCATAAAGCTATTTAAAACACATGCAAATTAGCATCACAGGGATTCATGTGAATCTCATGTGAACCAGTTCTGATTGGCCCATGTAGCTCATTTGCAGGAAGCCCATATGAAACAGCTGATTGTGCATCATCACCTTCAGATGAAAATACAATCTGCACTGTACAAAAAAACAATCAAATAGATGTGTTCCACTGAGACTTCATTAAAATAGAAAATGCATGTGACATACAAAATAATGAATTTGTCTCCATGGAGATAAGCTCTAGACAACATCCAAAACCCAAAAGAGGGCAAATCGTAGCAGGGGTCAGCTATTTTGGCACTTGATTATCAGAGCCCCAGTCTGAGGCTGGGTACAGAGGGGCCAAAGAAGGAAGAAATGTTCCGTCTATCAGCCGGCAGCGGTCTGCCCTCTGGCAGGCTCTCAAAACCTGTCACAGGGCTCACAGCGGAGGTCCTCAGACTATGACAGCTGCTCATGAATGATTTAGACCTGCTGCTGATGGAGGGGTCTTGTCATGTTCTTACAAGTTCACTATTAATAAAATGCCCCTGTACAGACAAGCCAGTGGGATATGTCCCTACCAAATAAAAACATATCGGGAGAATGAATGAAAGCCAGTATGGTGGTCTGGATGATGTGGAAATATTTGGGTGTTTCTGTATAAAGTTCTTTAAAAATATACTTAAGTGAGTCACAACAATTGGAATGGATTGGAAGTCTGAATACCGAGCACAATAGTAGCATTTAATGATTTTTTTTTTACAAATTACTTTTGGAAGCATGTTATTTCTACAACAAAAACTAAACTAAAAAGAATCACAGACAATAATGTTTTTATACAACTTTTTGGAACACTCCTTCCATTTGTCATTGGTCAGACAAAATTTTGTCCCGCCCCCAGCCTCACGGCACTGGTGAAGCCAATGTTGCTGTGTCGGGATTGTCGATGTTCAAACAACCAGATAAAGGTTCTGGTAGCTACAATCCATTCATGAAGAAATCAACCTACAAAATGCCTCCCTTTTTTTTTACAAAATCCAATAAAAAGACCTTTGATAACTTTAGGTTTTCTTTTTAGAATTAGCTCTGTATTTGTTGTAGCTATATATTGTGATATACATCCTCTTTGTCTGCTATGCAGATTTTTAAAATAGACCAGCACTCAGCAAGCATTCCTGCCATTTATCTTGTTTACTCAAAAGAATGTTAATAAGGAGACAAGAGCAGAACTCTACACTCCTCCACGCAGGGCCCCCGCAGACCTGAGGGACAGCAGGGGTCATGTAATTCTGGTTCGATGAGGCTTGTGAATCCAGTATGTGGTAATGAGAAGAAGTGCAGTATGCAGCACTGAGCTTGTTAGTGGGCCTCTAACCTAAATGATAGTACAAATAAACTTCCTCCAGTTCTAATTAGGACTCTGCCGATAGCCCTGCACAACCTGAGCCCTTAATGACAAAGAAAAGCACTGACATGTGAACATTTCTGTGAAGGCTGTGATATATTTGTCCACACATGTAAAACAGTAACAGAATTTTACCTTGCGCTGTTTGACTTGTTTGACTTAATGAAAAATAATTTTTAAATGCTGGACCTGTCACGAATGCCACATAAGTCAAACTGTAGATGACTGTAGCTCCCCAGATGTCCTTGCTGGACTGACATGAGATCCACAGGCTGGTTGTTAACAAGAATGAGCCGGACACAACCTTGAAAGGCCATTGTGGGATTCAAGCAGCTGGAGTCATTCTGTGATGCAGGACATCCTGAACAGACAAAACACATCTGATGGTCTAATCTGAGAATTAAAACAATAGATGTACAAAATATGTAATTATAAAATATCTTCCCTTCCAAAACATCATTATCTTTGGATAAATAATCATGCAAAATGTATGTATAAGTTATGTATGTATATACATTACTCAATATTGAAAAGTAATTACATTTTAATATTAGTTCATCATTATGGCTGCTACACTGCTATTGTTGAAATGTTTACCTGTGTTTGTTGCCCAAAATGAGAATTATATTTTGTGAATAATTTGTGTAGCTGACTGACACAGAGTTTAATATACGCCATCAAGTTTTCAAGAATACAAATGACTTCTGCTAATCGTGAATGCACGCATAATTTTCACCCTTCCTGGAAATGTTTACGCATTATATTTTACCTCCTAAATAGTGTTTGTCTTTTGGCTCCAGGTAATTCTTCAGCTGGATGATGGACGCAGGCTCGTTGTCTAGAGTCATGATGATCTGAAGACCTTTAATGTTGAGACTCACCAAATGCCACAAACCGTCATTCACTCTCTGGCCTGTCAATCAAAAAAACACCCTGCTCTGTTATAACAAACACATTGCTGGGTATTGCAATGTATGAAAGACGTTTAAGTGCAACATACCACATAACTGGCACTTAAGTTAAAATAAACAACACGTACAAAGTGTTCTAATGTAACAACCAGTACGTGTGAATGCATCTAGCCTCAAACAAAACAAAACCCGGTAAACAGAGAACTTCAGTCACAATACAAAGTGCCATCAAAACACATCTGCTGGCATAAAACGCCCCCATGCCCAAAGATTAATTCTCTTTGAGGTTTGATTTAATTAATTATGGTCATTACAAATAAAGGGCGCCTAAGCTGTGTGTGGCCGCTGTGTGTCCACAATCTCCCCTGTGCTGCCATCTGTTTGTCTTCTGAGCTCGATTGCTTTGCTGCTTCTATATCAGTAATTACAACAGCCTCTACTGCAGTTAGTGTTTCTATGACAGAGTTAGAACCCAACAAAAGGTTTAAGGAAGGATGAAACAGCAGCTTTAACACAGCCTGGCTCTGCACAGCAGATGGAGATCGCCCTTCTTCTCCCCGCTGTGTGTCGATCGCTGTCAAACATCAGGCTAAGATGAAATATGCAACTGTCTGTTTGAGACACTAATCTTGTCTGGGCCAGCATGCATGTTTCCCTTGAAATTTGTCCAGAATGCTGCACCACAGAAAGTTCTTGGCTTTGTGTGTGGAGAGATAAGCTGCATTGACTTCTATGCTAATGGTTTCGTTTTTCCATGCACTTCATTGGTGAAGGGAGTGCCAGGAAACTGTGCTCTGTAAGTAATAAGATGTCTCTGAATTGCCTGGCTGGCTTAATTGAAAAAGAGAGACATTTATACTCTTGATCACTATATGCATATAATTGCTGAAAGTGAGCAGGATTTCCAATTAAACTCCTTCAAAGCAGTAATTTCAGTAGCTGCATGTCATGCCTGGATAAAAGTGACAATTCTACCATTTGATCATAGACGGATTTCTGCACTTGCAGAAGCTTTATAGCATTTCAAATTTGCCTGTAACATGTTAAAATGACTAAGCTTAAAAGATTAAATGTTACAAAGAATAAACGCTATATCAATTACATAATTTTCAGAACGTGCCCTAGAAGTCTATTCAAGACTTGTCCAACAAGTACCTGCAATGTAAAAATCTGAACTATTTTAAACTATTGTGTATGTGTGTTACAATACTGTTTATGATGTCAAGTCAGAGGAGCAGGAAGTGATCTTCGTACCAGTCAACACTTCCGACATCTTCAGAGTTGGCGTCTGGTGTGTGAGGTGGAGGCGTCCACTGCTGATCTGCAGTATCAGGTACGAAGGCTCCTGACCAGAGATCAGCGGGCTGGACAGAAGCAGACCATCAGGGTTCCAAGTGCGAAACTGTAGGCGCACTGAAGGCCCTTCCAGGACCGGTGCAGGTGCTGGCAGTGACAGAAAGCTGCTGCTGGAGCTCTGAAATGTGGCTGCCACCAGCTGCGGCTCAGAGCAGGAAAAGGTCACATTGCCCTGTGAGAGTAGACAGAGAAAGCCAAAGCATCAGTTTACATGCTAGCAGGGAATGACCACAATCTGGGTACAAATGATCCACTTGCGCTGTAAAAATAAAAACATACTTGACGCACAATTATCACACTGGAGAAACCTTGACGCACAATTATCACACTGGAGAAACCTCTTCAAGAATGTTTAAGTGCCATTTTGAAGGCAAGGATTTCTATATTGTGTCTTTAAGACCTTGTTTGGGTTACTATATAAACCCCTGACACTCTATAGATTCCTGCAAGAACTACGCCCCTCAGAAAACCAACCTATTTGAAATGGTATTTAGTGGTTTTTACGAAAGGGTTCAGCCAGTTTCATTAGAACACCCAAATAAGGCTTAATCTTTATCATTCCAATTTATCTACTGTTGCTGAACTCATAGGAGAACATGCATCATAAAGATACAACCCTAAATTTATGTTCATGTACAACATCATTGAGTCTGTGAATGGTTTCTGTGTTCATAGTTCAGCCTTGAACATTGATTTTGGCTCAGTTTCTGTAGCAAACAAACATGCCTCAGGCCATTGGTATTTTGTCTTCTTTTTTTGGTTTCAGGTCATGCCACAACATTTCAATGAGTTTAGGGTCATGACTTGCCATTTCCAAATGTGAAATTTCCCTTTGACTCTAAACCACACAGGTTCTAGATTTTCTTCTATTTAGGATTGTTGTCATGCTGTATTTGTCACACTGAATAACTGCCCATGTCAAAACACACAGGCCCAAGGTTTAAAATCATGTTTGCAGTTACATGGCAGAAAAACCCTTTAGTGATAGTTAGAAATCTGGAATCACAAAGAGAGACAAGGAAAAGCAACAGAAAACAAGCTGAAGAGACGCAGGAGAATTTGAGAGGCTGAGAACCAGTCAGGCTCAACCCACAAAGGCAGCAGGCGGTTTGGATAAATGTCACCAGCGCAGCTCCATGGAGAGCAACAGAGGCTTGGGAAGCACATCCGCCAGACAGAAGCTCACGTAGATGTGAAAAGGTTACTGCAGTGTGAGGTGAACACCTCATTGATCCCTGTGCCACAGGGAAGTACAACACCAGATAGCTGAACTAAGGCCTTGCTAAACCTTCTCCTAAATCTACAGCTTTTAACTAGGTTACAAAACACGTTTTCTTACTTAGCTTGGCTAAACACCTGCCATCTATTTTCTGAAGTAATTCAAGCAGGGTTGTATTTTTCACTTCTATTTGAGAAAGTAACTGGAAGGCGTTTTGGCTGAATGTAATCGTTTCAAAGGAATGTTCATTTTTTTCTACCAATTATCATTTTAACAATTCGTCAGATTTCAATTGTGACACAAAAGTTAAGCTGTGAAGTCTGACAAAAGAAACGTGGCAAAATCTTAAAAGCTTAAGAATGAAATTTGCTTTGAAAAAGGGTTTAAAGGCATACATTTCAATTACACTGTCACATCTGGGTGACAGAATCGCAGCATCACTACTGTGGGACGGGGCTGATCTGAGCCTATTCATAATGTACAAAACCAGCTGCTTACCACACTGTATATCTGAGGCTTTCGCCGTTTGGCCAGGTCGATGATGTTTACTCCATTGTAATAGAGGTTCTCCATGCAGCCATGAAAGTTACGTCGAATGAAGGTTCCAGGCTTACCAGGCAGTGGGATCCCACCAAAGCTTAGCTAAACAGAGAATAAACATTCATTAAACAACAGCCTATCAACATATTAAAACCTTGCCATAAGTGTTATAATATATATTCAACAGACTGCAAAATGGTTTCTTTCTGGCTTAAAGAGTTTTATTAACTGATTTAAGTTCATCACAATCAATACCAATCAATAGATCATATTTAATATATAATTTTGTGCATGAAAATGAGGCTGCATGAAAATACAGACATACAGTCCATTCAATAGGTTTTTTTGAAAAAAGCATTTGATTGACACCAAGATATAGAATACAAACCGTTAAACTGAACATTTCCCCCTCAAAGTCCTGCTTATATTCATGTAAAACAGTCTATGACATACAGTCTATGACTGACCCACTTTCTTTGGCAAACAAATGTTCCTCAAGTCACTGGTGGTTTTGACTGCCTGACATTCACTTCAGGTCAATACACAATGTTTTAAAGGGTTAAAGGTCAGAACCTGATTTGGCTTTTCCAAAGGTAAAGTTTTTTAGGCATCCAGCTGTAAATGGTCTTTTGTTTAAGATCATTGTTATGCCACTGGAGCCACATTCTATTTAGCTTCATCTCACGTATGGACAATCTGCCATGGTTCCATAATATTTATGGATGCTGCCCAGAATTTATTTTTCCATCAGTAATTCAACTGTCCAGTTCACCTGCAGGGTATTTCCAAACTATATTGAATTTTTTGGAAAAACTCCGGGGGTTTTTTTGGAACACATTTCTTGCTTTTAGACAAAAAAACTAAACTTTTGAACTCTAGCTGAACTTTCACAAAACTGCACAAATCTTTTCTTAACCAACCTGCAGGATTACCTAGCTGGTCTTTGACAAAATCCAGCAACAGTCAAGGACAGCTGTTTCTATTCTTGGTCAGTGTTTACCAGAAAAAAGTGTGGTAAGGTAAAAACAGAAACAGCTTTCACTGGGACTTTTATTATAAAAACAAAACAAAAATAACTAAACAGGCATTAAAGTGGCCATGTGGAAGCATGACACAGAAGGCTGTGTTCTCTGTGCTAGAGAAGGTTAGGGTCAGGGTGTGTGTTGTGTAGTGGGGTGTGGATCCAGAGGTGTGGGACCAGGCGGTTATGTTCTCAGTGGCAGCCAAGCCATGTCACGTCCTTCACAGATCTCAAGGGCACCTTGTACACACATAAAGCAATGGCATTTCTCATAGGAGAGGTGCATTTCTGCCTTTATAGTGCTATTAACTTTAGGTTCACCTCATCAGTGCTCTACTGATAGCCACTGCCTGCTATTGAATGTCTGACTCTGGAACAGCAATTGGAGGGCTGGGGAAACAATGATATGTTGGGAAGCAGATCCTCTATCACAGCAGATTTATAAACATTGAATTTTCCTCTTACTGATCAATAAAGTCTTTTCCTGTCGTTTTGTAACCCAGAGGCTATTTCTTATGCTCCTAGGAACATT
>JAZGTK010005224.1:0-22865 GCA_036877625.1 Ambastaia sidthimunki
AGCTTTTCTATCGCGGGTGAAAAGGAACACACGATCTAAAGTGCTACGTGCTCTACCCCCATTGTTTTATCTTTTGCTTTTGTCATGTTTTTCTTTTTTATAAAGACAAACACGCAAGATAACTTCTGCAAAGCTAAAGACAAACACATAGATCGGACAATTTCACACAGAGCACTTCGCTAAATGACAGAAGCTGCCGGTGTGCGCAAACGCACATGCTTTATAGCTTCCTGGTTGTGACATCACCCGCCTGTGACGTATCGCCCTCCGATTGGATGATTTGACACGTGATTCAGAGCCTACAAATGCTGGAGGCGTTCCCATAGCGTTTCGACGCAGCTCAAGTTCCTGAAAGGGAACCAGCCAGAGTATGCCTTTATCATTTTAAACTACACCACCCGATTTAAAGATTAATTGCCAATAAGTAAAGCTGTACTTATCATTACACTACATTATTACAGAACCCAGTATGTATCTCAGTTGCTGTACTTCAGGTTCTCATCTGCAAACAGATGGTTTATTGGTGAAGTTTAATCAGACACTGAAACTCATGCTGAGGTTACGAGTGTGAGTGCAACTGGGACTTTGACATCTATGACTTCCCCCAGGCAACCAAGAGCTTTGATTTTTTGAGTTTCTCTTAGAAAACCTGCCTGAGAGTTTTGAGATGTCGCCAAGGTGACATAGATGCTACAGCTATTGCCCCTTATGTTTATTACATTAGCAACAAAACAGGAACTTGGAGACACATTTAGGGACTTTTCCTCAGCAACTCTTGGCCAAATGCAAGTGATACCTCACACCCACACACTTTTTTCAATTTTGTTATGTTGCAGTCTAATACTACAATGGTCCAATTTTTTTTATTCTTATTAATCTACACTCAGTACTCCATAATGACAAAGTAAAAATTAAATTTTAGAAATGTCTGTAAATGAATTAAAAAAAGTGAAATATCACATTGGCATAAGTAATTAGATTCTTTGCAACAACAATTAAAATTTAGCTCAGGTGCCTCCCATTTCTCTTGATTGTTACTGAGATGTTTCTGAACCTTCAGTGGAGTTCACTTGTGGTAAATTAAATTGATTGGACATGATTTGAGAAGGTACATAGGGAACAGGGTAATGCTTAAGGCATGCCCAAGTCCGAACACGTGTAAAATCAGGCTTATTTAAATAGGCAGGTCAAGGTGAAGGCATTGCATGCCACAAAGCCTTTAAAAGGCGTCTGCAAAATACGTCATCAAATTTGGAAGGAAGGAAAGAAAACTGTGCAGGCAAGACAGAGGTGTGGCAAAGCGACGCAGCATCTGAGAGCTGAGAGGTCTTACGCCACTGGCCAGAGCAGTGGACAAGCTCTAACTTAACACAGTAAGTAAAGCCCTTCCTGCTCTGGTGACCCAAATGGTGGAAAATAGAAGGCTTGAAGTACTACCAAATGACCAGCTGCAATATGAATGAGGCTGAACCAGAGGCAAACAGATCCACTTCTGCTCACCAATACCTCTGCTAAATGGACTCCCCTAAGTCATAAAAAACCTGTCTAGGACTGTTGGAGCAGAGCAGTCAGGGAAAAGCAAATAGATACAGCCTCTGCAACATTTGTACCATGGTATCCGACTAAACTGGGCTGGATGCATGAGGGAAAACCAGAGCAGACAAATCATCTCTGCTGTCTCGGGATGGAGTCTCCATTCACTTGGCCCTAGCCCATGTCTCTACAGGATGTCTGCCCCCACATTCTTATCCCTAGGGATGTACATCACTCTGAGAAAGAGAGCTTGCCCTGGGACCAAATGAGAATCTGATGCGCCATACGATCACCGACAAACTATCCATTCGTACTAGAACATGGTGGCCCCTGAGATCTGAGAGGAACTGTTTCAGAGCTAGAAACATAACCATTATTTCTAGACAATTTATGTGTTAAGAGACCCTTCCACAGACCCCTCATATAACATCAACATCAGCCTTTGGGACAGGAACCAAAGTTTCTTCCACATGACCGCTATAGAAAAAACACCCTGGTCCTGAGGTACCACTGCAGGGGTCTCATGTACAGCAGGCCAAAAGGTATAACGTTGAATGCAGCTGCCATAAGCCCCAACACTCTTTGAACATGTTTTATGTGTGATGGCTTGGCCTAGCTTGATCCTGGTAATTGTGTCCAAGGTAGACTCAATACGAGTGGAAGACAGATGTGCCCACATGGTAGTTAAATCCCACACTACCCCCCGGTTTTCTGCTGGGGAATTTGTGTACTCTTCTTGGCATTGAGCCTCAGTCCCAGACTCCCTTAAATTGCCAAGGATGACACCTCAAGGCTAAGCTGCCATTTCCTTTGACTCCAACAAAATAAGTCAGTCACCAATATAATTGATCATAAGGATGCCCTGGAGTCTTATCTATGTAGAAGAATTATCTATGTATCTAGATCCTCTCAATCCTCTCCAGGCTGACCTCGGGTGTTCTGTGCTCAGTACCTTGAAGTGGCTGAACGGCAGGAGAAACCCAAACAAAATTTCCTACAAGCAAACTCAAAAGAGCTGCAATGACCTTGAGTGCCAAGGATTGTCATTTGAATTCACTAAAAACTGATGCATCCCGAAGTGCACTAGGTAGGTAGATGCCTTCTTTGAGAATGCTTGCTGAGGACCAGGAAGCGAACTTTTGCATGTTTCAGTGTCTATCTCACACAAAGCAGATTTATGTAATAAAAAATCAGTTTCACTTTAAATGTTTTATAAATAGCGAAAAAACTCAATTTAAATAAGGAAATGTCAATAGAACTGAAATGGTAATAGATGTCAACTTGCTATATAATGAGAGTTAATATAGTATTCACGCAGTTCACGCAGAAAGGATCTGAAAGCAAAACAGTTGTTACTGTTCCAAAGCCCCCAATCAGTAAAATTCGCAGAGGTTTGGTAGCAAATCAACTTTTAAAGTACTGTTCATCTCTCTCTCTGTAATGACATCCAAAACAGGAAGTTCAAATTCCTGTTCATGTTAAGTACATATGTGTCAAATAACAGGATAACAATTTAGTGTCATATTTGTACACTGATGCAATGTTTTGATCTCATAGTCTTACCTTCTGCAGCCGTTTGTAGAGATTTTGTTTGTTGCTAAAGAAATAAGTTGTCGGTGAGTCTTTAGGGTGTGAATATTCCATCATTTCTGTTTTGTGTAATTGGTAAGTGTGCTGGGTCAGTTGTTCTCTTTAGACTAAACCTCGTTTACGACACACATTTAATGCCAAATGAAACACAGGTCAGGAGCACTGTTGGCACTAAAAAAGCTATAATTATATCCTATCAAGAATTTAGCTCATAATTATGGCCTTGCTGCTCAATCTGCATATAATGACAGTGTTTATCCATGTTGATAACTCATATTCCTGTCCAAAATATGTCCACAGAGGGTGCTGCAAAATCCTCAAACATTCCAGTGACATGCATAAATGTAATCCTTGCAGCATCCATTCAAATGGCAAGATGGGTGATGCACACTTCGACCATGTCATTTGTGCTGTTATCTGGCGAATGACACAGGGTAAAGCAGGTTGATACCCAGCATGCATCTGCCTGCAATGATTTATTTGTAGGGGATTCTAATAGTAATGGGTCAGTGGCAGTATCCAATAAATACCTGAATACAGTACATGTTTATATGAGTGCAATTCAAAATTAGTTAAGAGCTTACATTTATTTTAAATTCTGTGTTGGTATTTTGCATCTAATGAAGTCAACACAAACAAGAGGTGAAGTTTTCCATTCAAACTTAATTTCAAACAGGGAAGGACATGTTGTGTTGTTGATTCAGTCAGGTCAATTTATTTCAAAGACTGAGCACTGAAGAGGACAAAAGCTATTTGGCATTTCTGTGAGGGGAAATGAGTCTAGAGCTTGTAAGTTTCATTACTTAAAAAGTGGCCTGTACTCTGACCTGAAACAAGGAACAATAGAAAGATCTGGAAAAGAATTACACAAAAAGGCAAATGACAAAAACCTATGACAAAAACCTTTAGATTTAACAACCTTTACAAACCTTTACAACCTTTACATTGTCCTTTACATTAAGTGTCTGCATGACCTTACCAGGATGGTGGTGATGATCAGAGAGCGATTGGATAGTGAGTCTGTGATATTCATGCCATTCTGCCTGGGGACCTCGGTAATGTTCAGACCCCCAGATGCACTCCACTTTCCCACCTAGGAAAGATTAAATTAATGTAGTCAGAGCATGTTTCACTTAGCTTACCATTGTGACCCATCCACATGGCAATGGCCCATCTGACTGCATTAGCAGCGCTGTGCTGAGCTCATCCAGAAGCATTAGCTGATTGGCTGCTCTATCTTTATGCCAATAGCTCTGTGGTTATGTTCGTGAGCAGCTAGGCCCTTACATACACTCTAAATAAAAAAGTGCAGCATATTGTACTGTACACTCACTTCTTAACAGATCATGACTATAGCCTCATGACTGTTGAAATCCATCTGTCCCCCTTGGAACTGCGTTTATATTCATAAATCCCCAAGAGCAGTGCAGGTGCAACAAGCAGCCAACAGCAGCACTGATAAAGCAGCATGTGTTAGGCTTAGTAAATCCTAACACGTCTTTGATTCGACATGTATTAGTTTGCGAAGGCCTGTGAATTTAGCAAAATGTGCATTGAATGTTCCATTCTTGCAAACTAACTGCAATTAACTTGATTCATTAAAAGCGATTATCTTGGGAAGTTATTCATGTTTGTTGCAGACAGGAGACTCTCCTAGCCTCCTTAAAATGAATACGTTTGTAAAGAGACTTTTTTTCCCTGTTCCTAGTGTGATCTAAAATGCAGGTTAATATTCAATTTACCTGAACATTTTCCTCCAGAAAATTGATTTTCTGGAGGTGTTTGATGAATTTTTAATCATTTTTAGGTCTTCTAACAGTCTCGCCAAAAAAGCAACAAAGCACTCTTTTTCCTAATTTGAATTTATTTTTTACAGTGTGGCCTGAAAATTAAATGAAAATAATCTGAACAAATAATGCAGAAACTGGTCTTTTATATTTGCAGTTCTTTTTACAAGAACGCTGTTTTATTTTATTATATCCCTCATTACCACAGAAATCATGCCACGTGTATTGTCAGTAAGTCATTAACAAAGGCTTGTAATTAACACTACTTTGTACTCTAATCCAATTTGCTTTATGGTCCACAAACTTATGCTTAGGTTTAAACACCTCATTTGCTTCCTTGTTAGGAGGCAAATTAAATGCGAGACATAGATTGCTCTTTATTTAAACAGCAGTGGTGACCAAATGAGATAAGGTACAAAATAATTTACCACGCTACACTATTAGATCAGAGATGGAGATACAATTTTACCACATTTTTGTCTTTCGGCCGGATTGAACAATATCTGGCATAACCGACTGCAAAAAACAAAAGTGACTTCTTTATTATTTAACCGGCATTTTAGTTGCCTGTTAACTATTATTTGACAGACATTATAGTTCTTTTAGTTATTAAACAGGCATTATTTAGCAAAGGAAACGTCTCCAGGTTACGTATGTAACCCTGGTTTCCTGAGGGAAGGAGATGCTGCATAGAAAAGCTATGGGAACGCCTTCAGCGTAACCACGCTCTAAATCACGTGTAATCAGTCCAATAGGAAGGCGAGACGTCATGGACGGGGTGACGTTACAACCAGGAAGCTTAAAAGCCTGTGCGGTGAATACACAGAAATGGAAATGAAGGAAGCGCATGCAGGGATGCCTGAAGCATGGCCTTGATACATGCATGGAAACACTATGGGAATGAGTATACCCACACCACCAGACTTAGAAATCCCTGCCCAATGTGTAAGAGCACAGCTAGGGAGAGAGAACAGAAGAGCCCGGAGCGGTTCGCATATCAAGGCCATAGAACCTCACGAACGTCAGGGGTGTGGACCATCCTGCAGCATTGCAGATATCCTGTACAGGGACACCTGCCAAAAAGGCCTTGGAGGCCGCCATACCTCTAGTGAAGTGAGCCTTGACCCCCAAAGGAGAGGGGAGACCTGAGGACTCATAAGCCTAGAAATGGCATCCACTATCCATCGACTAAGGGTCTGTCTAGTAGCAAAAAGACCTCTCCTAGGGGAACCAAAACACAAAAATAACTGGTCCGCCTTTCTCCACAGGGCAGCTCTGTGGACATATGTGTCCAGTGCTCGAACTGGACACACACAATTAAGCTTCTGCTGGTCAGGCTTCCAAAAGAGGGCATAAGTCCTGGAGTACGACAGGCCATGGTGTAGAGGAGGGAACTTTAGAAACATACCCCGCTCAAGGGTAAAGAAATGCTTTGGCCAGACCGGGCACAAAGTTTAAAAAAGAGGGGGCCACTGAGAGGGCCTGAAGATCCTCAACTCTCTTTAAGGAAATTAGAAGAAAGGAAGTTTTAATAGAGAGATGACAATCGGATATATCCTCTATCAGCCTGAAAGGAGGTTTACAGAGAGCCTCTAGCACCACCGTCAGGTCCCACGTGGGGACACGAGATTGTACCGGAGGCCGAGGCCTCAGCGCACCGCGGAGGAAACGTGTAACTAGGGAGAGGGGCGTGGTAGGCCGATAAAGCCGCCACGTAAACCTTCAAGGTGGAGTGAGCCAACCCTGCAGAGAAGCGTGCCTGCAGGAACTCCAGTACTGTACCAACTGGGCAGTTAACTGGGTTGAGCTGGAGGTCTCTGCACCAAGAAGTGAAAAGTTTCCACTTCAAGGCGTACAGTTTCCTCGTAAAGGGAGCTCTGGACTGTAGAATGGTCTCAACAACCCCAGTTGAGAGACTGGAAGCTATGAGTTGTGCCCCCTCAGAGGCCACACCCACAGCTTCCACAGCTCCGTGCAGGGGTAACAATCGTACCCCCCACCTAAGAGACGAGATCCCTACTGACAGGAATCTCCCGTCCCGGCCAGAACGGGGCTACTAGCAGACAGACCCCGTCCCGGCGCACTCTCTCTAGAACTCCCGGGAGCAGAGTGATGAGGGGAAATGCGTACAGATGAAGCCTTGGCCAAGTCTGTACCATGGCCCCAGTGGAGCTGGATGAGTCAGAGAAAAGCAGAGGGGACATTACGATGTCTCCTGAGAAGCAAAGAGGTCCACTTGGGCCTGACCAAAAAATCTCCATATTTGCTTCACCACCTCAGGGTGAAGCATCCAATCCCCAGGCCTCTGCCCCTGCCTCGACATGATATCAAAATTGAGATGTCCAGGGATATAAACTGCTCTCAACGAGAGGATTTTGCCCTGGGAACACCCAAGAATCTGGTGCGCCAGCCTGTAAAGGGAGCACGACCGCAGACCTCCCTGGTGGTTGATGTAAGAGACCACTGCTGTGTTGTTGGTGCACACCAACACATGGCAATCTCTTAGGTCCAAGAGGAAATGTTTCAAAGCCAGAAACACGGCCAGCATTTCCAGGCAGTTGATGTGCCATGTGAGATGGCGACAGCTGCCATCAGACCCAGCAGTGTCTGAAACTGCTTTACAGTGAGTGACTGGCCTTCTCTCACTCTTGACTTAATCCGAGCAGGAGACAAACGTGCCTGCATCATGGTCGAATACCATACCACACCCAGACAAGTGATTCTCTGAACTGGAGAAAGCACACTTTTCTTGGTGTCTAGTCTTAACCTTAGCTCTTTCATGTGGTAAAGAACATTTCATGTTGGCATCTCGATGCCGAGCCACCACCTGCTCCAACTGAGCTAATATCAACCAATCGTCAATATAATTGAGTATGAGGATGCCCTGGTATCGCAAAGGATCCAGAGCAGCATCCACACACTTCGTGAAAGTGCAGGGTGAGAGTGGAAGGATGAACGGAAGTATCCGATACTAGTAATTTTCACCCCCGAAAGCAAACCTCAGGAACTCCCTGTGATGGGAAAGGATGGAGATATGAAAGTATGCGTCTTTTAGATCTATTGTGGCAAACCAGTCCACGGAACCGGTTTTAAGACACAACCTGTTTGATAGTAAGCATCCTGAACAATCCTGAGTCGTTCAGAAGATGCAGATCTAAAATGGGACACAACCCTCCATCCTTCTTTGGAACAATGAAGTACCGGCTGTAGAACCCGGACTCCTTGTGTTGAGTATTTACTCCATGTTCCATAACCAGAGCCTGCTCTCATAACCATAACCACATAACCAGAGTGGGAAGAACCCTGCCGAAAGAATGTGGAGGAGAACCAAACTGGATTCTGTAGCCTCTTTCTACAGTGTGCAGGACCCATTGAGACACGTTCGGCAGTAGTTTCCAAGCTGCCAAGTAGTCTACTAAGGGAACCAGTCTCTTGAGACTGGCCTCTGGTGCTCTAGAGACCGTTGAGGTAGCGAGCCACCCAGGTCTGCTACATTTCCGGGCAGAAACTGAGGGAAGCGATCGCCCGAAGCTGCTGTGCCCTGAAACACCAAAGGTGGCAGGGTTGACAGACCGATCTCCCAAGGGCACTGAGGAAAGACGGGCACCGTATGAAGCGATGACTTCGAGGACTTTGACCCAGAGCATCGGCGAGACTCCCCCTGCCTAGGGTGATGCTCTGTTTTTGTGCCTCCCTGTGTGAGGAGCTGGTACACGGGTGGGGCTGCTCCAATCCAGCAGCCCCAGCAGTTTGAGAGCGGCAAAGAAGGAACCCCTAGAATGCCGCCGCCTGTCTACGAGCCTCCTGAAACCTGTCGATGACCGAGTTGACAGCGTTGATTAACAGGCCAGAAGGCACAAGCGGGGCGTCCATGAGGAAGACCCTGTCCTTCTCTTTCGTTTGGGACAGGGTCAACCACAGATGCCTCTCTGCCACCAGAGACAAATCAGCGGTCTGCCATAGTTTGCAGGCAAGCACCAGCCTGACCCGCTGCCGTGTACCCTTTGCCCACCAGCGCTGAGGTGGTCCGCAGCAGCTTGAAGGGCAATGCTGGGGCCTTTAAAGATGATGCCACGTCGGGAGAAAGATAGCTTGCCAGCGTCTGTTCAATCCAAGGCATCGCCTTGTACCCATGAACATGCAGCCCCTCCACATTGCCATAATGATTAGAGGCGGGGCTAAAGACATGGGCCTAAAAGGGTCTAGCCCACAATCTTAACACCTCAGTGTGGAGATCAGGGAAGAACGGAAGGCTCCATTGTGGAGGTAGTGGCCGACTACGCAAAAAGTGTTTATCTGTTTTGCTTTTGTGTAATTCAGCCTGTTTCTTGGCGGGCCAATCGATATTTAATTTAGCCACAGCACGAGTGCCTACCTTCAAAAGCTCCTCATATTGGAGGAACTGAGAGGACTCATCATCTCTCTACATCCACTTCCTCGGTGGACGAGAGGCGGAGAGTCGAGCCCTCTCCCCAGGGGGAAGAAACCGCAGAGTGGGTTTCCAAACCCAGAGAGAGAGCAGAGGATCTGGCAGGTGAGGAATGAGATAAGAACTTGCCCGGCGTTATTCCCTCCACCAGATCCATGGCTCGTTCCCCATGAGTGCAGCCGCTGCTCTGCCTCGGCAGAAGTGGGGCCAGTGCAGAGGAACGCTTGTAAAGGCTCCCTCCTCAAACAAACAACACACAAATCATGTGTATCCCCACCCATAATATAGCGAGGGCAGGGAGGAACACACGGCCTGAAATATTGTCTGCTCTCACCTTTGTGAGATTTTGTCTTTTGCCTTAGGCATTCTAAGACAAACAACAATAAATAGGACTCACACACAGAGCGCTTCGCTGAATGACATAAGCTGCCGGTGTATTCACCGCACACACTTTTAAGCTTCCTGGTCGTTACATCACCCCGTCCGTGACGTCTCGCCTTCCTATTGGACTGATCACACACGTGATTCAAAGTGTGGTTACGCTGAAGGCATTCCTATAGCGTTTCGATGCAGCTTGAGTTTCTGAAAGGGAACTACTATTTTGATCATTTCCTCCCTCCTACTGTGCAAAAACAAAACCGAGTATAACAGAAGCTTTATTATACTATGTGTTTAATTTGAGGTGTGTTGTGTCTGATTTGAGGTAATCAATGTCTATTGTGTTGATTTTTACCTTTTGAAGGCCATCCTCTTTAAGACTCACAATGTCCAGATCAAAGTCTGTGCGCAAACCAGTAGTTTTGTTGAAACATAGCCGTCCAGTCAGGCCATCCCAATGAGACTGAAACAAAATAGAGAGAGATAGAGAAACATAACACACCTGTGCACACCTGGAGAAGGCAAACAAGATACAGGACAGAATGAAATTCAAACTTAAATTTTAGGAAATTGATTTGTAAAACAATGAAATTCAAAGAAATGCATGTGTAGTTTTCACATTTTATTTTCAGTTTGAATTACCTATGAATCAAAATGAATCTAGCACACAGCCAATGGGGTATTACCATAAGATGATATTAATATACAAAAGCTCATGCCATCAATCAAAATAAAGCCTATTTTAATTTTTCAAAATTCTTACAGTATTAAACTTAGTTTCCTTTCTGTCAGTCACTCGACGTTGTGTTGAAATTAGGGATTGGCTCTTAGGAGCACCAATCGCCTTTCATCTTTATAAAAAAGGCTGATGAAAATTGGCAACTGGAATTTGCATGTTTCCACCCTGGGTGGGTTTCCATAGCTGGGTGTATGGGAAAGCTGACATGCATCATTCACTCAGATTGTTCTTCAGAGCCTGCAGATCTTTTTTCTGCTCATTTCGATGCCTCTAAAAATATTCTTTCTTCAATGTTGTTCCTGCTGGATATATAGCACACATCAGAGTGCCGCTTCCTCGTCTCGACTGATCTTCTCCTGGGTGCTGCAGCTGGTTAGCCACAGAGTGAAAAAGCTAATTTCCAAACACAAAAAGCTGCCATAGGGTCAGTGTCTTTTTAAAGAAGGATTTTAGCCTCTGCTGTACTGGGTGTGTATTGCTCCCTCGGATGGTGACGACTGGTGCCTTGAGTGTTTAGGTTTCTCTCTGCTTCGTTGATGGGTCATGCCCTCAGTGTGAGACACAGGATAAGGCAGAGGCGGAGCTAACAACAATGGAACCCTCACTGGCTTGATGATTGATTTCTGTGCTCAAGGTGCAACTTAAAGCCTCGCCCCATCCTTGTTTTTCTTCTGGAGGTGCATGATGAGCTAACAAAGTAGTGGAACATTTTGTTCACGCGCATAGCTGCTTTGCGGGCTTGCAGGCTTTCCAGGAGAGACACCTGTGGCTAAATCTTGTTGCAATACAAGACACGAATACAAGAATTCACTTTCTCAATCTCCTAAGCAGGCCTGTTAGGCAACACCATTAAGGACTTTGTCCAGTAGTTCTCAGCTGTAAGGAATCTGGAGCCATTAAACACATCCTGTGATCTGCCCTTTAACAGGCCAGCAAGGCCCCAGACTCAGTCTGCTTCTTGCCAAATCCGTCCTCCTGTAGCCCCACCAGCCTCACCTTCCAAGACGGAGTCCAAGATGAGCCAGCCAGGAAGGTAATTGTGCAAGAGGGCTATGCCACCTGCTTGCCAAGGGACGACAAATAACCCTTCGAAGGTTTAAAAATGGCCCTGAGACAAGTGATGTAACTTCCTGGGACAGAAGTTACCCTCCTAGGTTCAGTGGCATATGCTCTCCTAAGGGAACAGGGCATTCACATTCTGACATCTTAATGACTGGCTTTTATTGGCTCACTTGTGAGATCAGTTGTGCAAACACAAGGTGCTTAGGGACAAGGACAACTAGAATGTCAGGTCAACTGGGAAAACAGCAAGCTCTCCCCTGTACAGACCATCTCTTTTCTACAAACCAATACGGGCTTTACTCTCTCAAAACTCTGGACTTCTGGTTGTGCCTAGAATCAATGAGTCCACTGAAGGTGGTAGAGCTTTTTCACATTTCTGGAATGATCTTCCAGATACTGTTCGGGGCCCAGACACGCTCTTGCAGTTTAAATCTAGACTAAAAACACCCCTCTTTAGCCATGCATTTTTAGAATTCAAGTGATCCATCTTAACATCTGAAAAAGTTGATTTATGCTTATAATGTTATGAACAGCAGCTACGCTAATTATTCTCTGTTCCCGGGGGAGTGTTAGATCAGCCTGCTCCAAAATGGATCCAGTCTTCGTCGGGCCATCCCGGTCTCCAGTTCCTCCTAGATGTGGTCCCTGCTCCAGGCGTTGCAGTGCCGGGATATGGTAGGGTCTACTGGCAGGCCTGCTTGCTCTGCAGAGGTTTTTACAATTAATCCAGGGTAAGCATGTGTTATTGTGGATAGACAACATTGGACATCAGGCTGATACTTGTGTACATGGTCTTTTCCAGGTAAGCCTGTGTATCTAAGCTTGGTGCTTCATTCATGTGGATTCCCCTCTATTTGGAAACCCATTGTATTGTCCACAGACATGTTTACCTGTGACACAGGTTTTCCCCTTGGTATCTCTACTACTGTAGCTAGGCACCCTCTTGGGTGTTAGGGTCCTTCCCAGTAGGTTTCCATATATGTACTACTTTGCATACTTTCCAGGTATGTCCATATGTTGTATCTATCACATGGCACCTGACCCAGATTTTATGCTTAGTGGTTAGCCACTGTTTGCAGACCTGTTGGTAAGAGCCCGCTCTCTATGGGTAAAAGGGAGCCACCTTATGCCTGAAGCTGGTAGGTTATGATGAGGCAGAGTACTCGCTACAAGGTACGCAGCAGCTTCCTAGTGTATGCTCCACTTAGCTCTGCAGTTCAGATACTGTGGCGCGTCATATAAGGACCCCTAGTGTCAGCATCAGCACATTTTTGTCATCTCAAGTGACTGACAGAAAGGGAATGCCTGGTTATGTATGTAACCCTTGTTCCCTAATGGAAGGAACGAGACATTGTGTCCCTCCTGCCACAGTGCTGAATCGGTCCGCTGGGAGAGTTGGGACACCACTTCCGGCTCTTCAGCACAAATCTAATTGAATGATGCATGCCAGCTTCCTTGTATACCCTGACACCCAGGCCAGAGACTGACATGCAAATTCCATTTGACAATTTTCATTGGCCTTTTTTAAAAAAGATTAGTGTGGATCAAGACCCTCAAGTGCAATCAGCTCGATTCCTCCATTAGGTAACAGGAGTTACATACATACTTAGGATGTTTTCTAACCATTCTACAAATCAAGAAAAAAGTTAAAATGTAATTAATAATAGTTTGTTTCAAAACTAGTGTTACTCCTAAAGTCAATCTATGGATACATTGAATTTTCTTGGATTGTAATGAATATCTCCATTCAAACTCCAGTCTGCTGTGTCCACTTCACTTGAAACTTACAGCCAGTTCCTATTTGTAAATTTCAGCTAAATCTGGTCACACAAACGCCTGCATTCTGTACATCAATACAAATCCTTACAAGCACATTCACACAGCTTTTATTTCCTTTTTAATTACATTTTACATCCCAGTGCCTGAGATACATCTTCCCCCCAGACCTCCGTCCTAATTAACCATCTCACTCACAATCTCCAGAGACGCAGATAAAAATTACATTGCAACTCCTCCTTCCTATTCCTCCCTTATTCTTAACCACAGAACTCCTCCCCCCAATGACACACTCATATACAATGCTTTCCATAACCTTTTCCAAATGAAACATGTCTGTTCTTCTTCAGGATTGAGCAATGTGCGTGTGTTCTCTATTATGCCAGAGAGACAATGCTTTCCACACCCTTCGTTTTGTTCTTCTCTGGTACATGCTGCTCTACAGAGCTGTATTCAACGACTCTAATCTGCCTATTATGAGTCCCAATCAAAGTCTCTCTTGTGAACTGAAGAAAGAGCTGATTATGCTGTGCACATTGGCACTCTGAGCACACAGTCATGGGAAAGTGCCACACTGTGAGTGTCGACTGGAATGAAGAATGACCAAAAGCAAACTTACTGAAGTTTACTTCATCTGCACCTAGAGTTACAGTTGAAATAGAGGCTGACTGGAGATTTTATATTAGGTAAGTTTTAAGGTTAAAACAAAGATCATATCTAAATGAAAAACGATTCAGACTCTTCCAGACTGTCCATTGACAACAAGAAAGACATTTTGAAGTCTACACTGTATACCGTACACTGTTTTACCTAACAAACTTTTTTTTAAAAATTGTACATATGTTACCTTATCTAATGCAATGACATTCATACAGTTGTGCCTTGCGGCTCCAAATTTTGCAGCATTTACATAACATGCATTTAAATAAAAACACAGAAATGCAAGCCCTTTAAATGGCACGAGAGCAGCAGATACTGTGTTATTTCAATAATATCTCTGTATGTTCTGATGTCTCTGGAGAGCTAAAGTGTTAGTGACAGCAAGCTCTGGGCGATTGTCATTACCTCTTTAATAAAACTCATGAAGCGACCTCCGAACCTCCAGGGCTTGTGACGGTGACACTGCAGTGAGTTGACAGTCATTTGAGGAGCATGCTGGTAGGAGACTGACACGATGTGGACTGCATCATATGTAAGAGCTGCATCTGTCTGGAATAAACAGGGGGGCAACATGTCAAATGAAGGGAACTAACTTCCATGAAGAGTCCATGACCTGTCTGCTGATCAGAAAGTAAGCTGGGACACCGCTCAGACCATTAGCACACATGAATCAAAACACAGGCAGAGTGGTGGACCAGCTGCTTGGACAGAGACAAATATGTTTTTTTGAATAATTTGTGGTGTATAACAAAGAAAATGCTTTTTAAATGTCTTACCACACATTGCTTTGTAATACTTCAAAATATAAATAAATAGATCCTAGCAGTTTTTTAAGTGTTTTCTTTAAAAGTAGGCAATTTTGGTTAGGCTAGCAATAGTAAGCTAGCTTTGAAAGCATAAGATCCCACCCTCCCTTCTTCAAAGTCACGCCTTCTCCACATTACACAAAAACATACATAGTTTGACAACCAAGTAAGGCATCCTATCATTGCATTTGGACCAAATGACACCTTCTACAGAAGATATATATTTCTATAAATATATTTAGACCACTTTACTTAGTGATTGCTATTAGGATGTGAAGAGGCTTGAAACCAGCATAACAAAAAATCTTTCTCCAAAAGAGTAAATACTCTGCCTTTTCTCAGTTTCATGGTTATTGTGTTTGTGTGTCCTAATAAGTTCTGCTTATAAGACAAACACTTTTATAAACACTTTGTTTAACAATTTTTTTTTTAATTAGACTAACTCATCCCTAGTATCTTGAGTTTGGTTGCAACACTGCGAGTTGTGTTTGAGTTTGTGTTGCACATACAATTTTGTCACAGAACAATTTTAATTGACAGATATAGGACAATTATCTGCAGGGTTCATCACAGAACCTGCTGATCCACTCTGCATCAAATGAATTTGCTTTAACATTACAGGATTTTGTGAAGTGATGCTGTGAAGGATGTTGTGCACTCTCCAAGGCTAGAGGCTAGGCAGAACCGTGTTATAGCCATGAGTTGCATCAATGAGTGCTAGATAAAGCTCAGCACAACATCCAGACCTCAGTAGCAAAAAGGATATCCAGAGGACTAGACAACAGAGTTTACAGGGCATTGTTCTGTCAAGAGCAAAACAGCACATAACCAAGTAAACAGTTTGGGCCATTGACTACTGAGTGACTTTACTGTAACTACTGTTTATTATTAGTTTACATACATTTGAGACACATACCCTTGAACCACAAGCTGAGAACTATACCCTAGAGTCAGCACAGTCAACAAGCATTAATTTGACATACACCTTGTAAATGTACATATACACAAGGATGGAGTATCCATGCAAAAAAAAAAATACACTTTCAAAGATCTTATTTAGTTTTGCCACTATCCTTAGTCACATGGAGAAAATTGTGGCTTTATGAATCCAAAGACTTAGGTCAACCATCAACCACCATCCTGATGAAAATAAACACAGACTGTAGCACATATTTCATTCAGCAGCTATAAAGTCGTGCACTAGTTTGGATATCTGAGGTCCTCCCATTCGCTGGTGATCTTAAAACTCTCTGGTCAAAGTAAAAATCGCTGGTGATGGTAAATGCTTTGGGAAGTGCATCAATTAATTTGCTAAACCAAGGCAATAGTGTGCACTGGTAAGACATATGGACAACGTATGTGAAGCAAGCTAGATGTTGGAACACTGTACTCTTGCCCTAACGGTCTAACAAATCCTGACCCCTACCACCTAGAGAGATTTTAAAAACTAGAGCAGACAGAAAAGTGCAACCTGACAAACTGGCCACAATAAATGCTGTTCATCAACACACATCTGAAGATACTGCAGCAGGAACTAGATGATCTACAGCAGGTCTTAGCTGTGTATTGAAATACTAACCTGATGTGCTCGTCCTACAGGTTGCTTAAGGGGCCTAGATGTTCTGTTTTCAAGTGTGTACAGAACATAAGAAGCATAAATATATAAAAATAAATGCAGATATATTCAACAGAGGTTAAATAAATTTAGGGCTGCCCACCTGTATGTAACACAGAGTCATTTAGGGAAAGCAAAATGGTGGCATTTAAAGCAATTTTTGCCATAATAATGATACTCCACTACATGAAACAATAAGAACATCTCAGGTTACGTATGTGTCAGGCTTGACACTATAGGGGGAATGTGTGCTCAAGTCTGAACATGTGTAAAATTAGGCCTATTTATAGGCATGTTAAAGTCATGTGAGATAGCACTGCGCGCCACAAAGCCTTTAAAGGGTGCCTTCAAAATACATCATCAGATGCAAGTCTGAAGGAAGGCCGTGCAGGCAAGACTGAGGTGTGGCAAAACGACACCGCTTCTCGTTCCCTATCAGGTTAAATCTGTAACCTGAGACATTCCCTTTCAACGCTGTGTTAGGGACTGTTAATGCCCACTACACCACAGTGAGGGAAGGCCTGCCCCTAGATGCTGTGAAACACTGGCACAAAGAACATCAGTAGCAGACTTACACTTGTCAACCCAGAAGGACCTGAGCACCTGGAGTTGATTTCTAAACTGTAAAATCTAATAAATATGGGTAAAGAGGACCAGCCTGCTGTAGTAGAAACACTTAGAGATGATCCCCTAGACAGAGCCTTAGATGATGCTACACCACTGGTAGAATGGGCACTGATGCCCAAAGGTCACTCTAAGTAACAGGCCTCATAGGACAGGGTAATAGCATCTGTGATCCAATTAGATAAGCACTGTTTGTGACCACATTACCACTAAAACAGACTAAGAGCTTAGAGGTCTTATGCCACTGGCCTGAGCCAGAAGACAGAAAATCTAAGACAGAAGATCCCTCTGGACTGAGAGCACCCAAGGGACTCCAACTAGGGGAGACATTATGTCTGAGGACCAGATTCGGGTCAGCCAGAATGGCTCTACTAGAAGTAGATGCTCTTGGTTTTTTGCAAACCCTGGCTAGGACTCAAGGGAGCAGGGCTATTGGGGAAAATGCTCGGCCATGTCTGCACCATGGCATACAGCCCCAGAGGAGCTACGTGAGTGAGGCTGAACCAGAGGGGACAGTGTGTCGACTCCTGAGGTAAACAGAACCACTTCAGCTCGACCATACCTCTGATGGACTAACCACCACTCGTAGATGGAGACTCCATTCCCACGGCCTCAGCCCCTGTCTCAACTCCCAGATTTGCATGCCCTGATATGTACATCGCTCTGATGGAGTTGTAAGGCAGCTGGCACCAGTTTGTCTGCAGGAACGCATTATAAAACACTAAAGTTTATCAGGTGTTGATACCCAGTGGGTGACCACAGGTTGACCCCTTTCTTTTCTTCCCCCCTCTGCATACCTTTCCCTAGGTTCTGATCACAGGGCATTTACTGAGCATGTTATGTATAACTTGTGAAGTTATCAAGATTTCATTTCCATGTTTAGTATCATTTTAATGGACATGGTGTGATGAGTAAAATGGTCTAATTTCTATGACTATGGGATGGAATATATTAGAGGGTGAAAACTTAAGGAATAATCCACTCTTCTGGTATGGGTGTGCCTTTCACTATCTCAGCAGGGGCCCTTTAGGCCACGAGAAACTGGTCACCTAAACCCTAAACCAGCCATAGGTTTTATGGCTCTTTGTCTCATCTGTGTATATAAGGTGGCAAGGCAAAAGTCTCAGGGAAGCCTTCTGTAAGCAGAACTTCCCACACAATGGCTGTGTGTCCTTAATATCAAGAAAGGATTCTGTAACCAGAACTTTCCACACAGAATTATGTGTGTCTCATTTGCCAGGTATGATTTATACTTTTGCATTCTGTTGACCATTTGTTCTAAATTTTAATTCTTATTCTTTTGTAACTTATGTTTTCTAATTTTTAGAAATTGTTATTTCTAGTAGATTAGAAGGAGTCCGACTGTTACCGCAAATTCTGTGCCAGGATAAGATCATACTGGGGACTTGTAGTTTAAATGAAGCATGGAGCACATCAACCAAGATCTGCAGATTTCTGTCTATCACCTGACTTAGCAAGTTGCATGATCGTGACTAGGATAATTATTATTAAATAAGAGCAAGTATGGGGCGGCCAGTTTTAATATTAGTTTACCCGGCAACCTCTGACTAAGATCAGACTGACAGTTTTGTGTCCGTGAGATCCACATATATAGTCAAAAAGCGTGAGACTCTGTGTGACGGCGGGTCCCTAATGAAAGAATAACTAAGAATATGAGAACTTCTAAATAATCAAGCTCTAAATTGTGATCAACAGATGCTTTGAAACAACTTACCTAAAGTTCAAATATAAATTGGAGTCAGATTAGAATTAACCATATAGTTGATAAACCCAAATTATATTGAATTAAGTAAAATCTTATAAAAGTACTGAATAAAGACAGAACACATGAGGTACCTTCACCCACGCCAGAGTGCACCCCACAGAGTGCAGCCTGGTCTCTGCGCCAGCCTAAACAAGGGCATGAACACAGCCCTCCCTGGTGATTTATGTACAAGACCACTGTGGTGTTGTCCGTACGGACTAAGACGTGTTGGCCCTTGAGGTGTGGGAGGAAAACATGGGATGAAACCCCAAAAAAAAGTCTCTTTACCCAGAACTGAAATGGTCTCATGTAGAGCGGACCCAGTGGAATCACGTTGGCTGCTGCCAGTCCTAACAGCCTCTGAATGTGGAGGACTGTAAGGTTCCAGCCTAGTCGAACACTGCCCACAGCAGCAAAAATCGACTACACAGGAGACAACTGTGTCTGCATCGTAGTCCCAAATTAACCCCAGAAAAGAAGTTCACTGAACAGGAAAAGCATAATCTTCTTGGGGAATCTCAGCCCTAGGCACCTCACGTGAGCTAACACGACATCTTGGTGCCATGCAGCTAACTCTTGGCAAATCCAGAATTAGACACAACCCCCATCCTTTTTGGGAACTATTAAATGCCGGCAGTAAAAGCTTTTTTTGCCAAGACAGTCTCTAGTCCCCGGACCAACACTAAATGCTGCTCTGCTACTACTATGGTCTGTAAAATGCCATTGAAATGAGGAGGACAGGAAGCAAACTGAATTCTGTACTCTCTCTTTACTGTACTTAACAGCCATGGGAAGCAGAAGATTTAATGGAAGAGGAGGTGGATGGACTACCTGATGTCGCAGCTACCCAGCCTTTGTGGGGGAGGAGCTCCTTGAATATATCCAATTGCTTCTTTGCCTCACAGTGTCTGTCGACGATAGAACAAATATTGTCACTGAGCAGACTCTGAGGAGCAAATGGAGCATCCAGCAGAAAGGCCTTATACCTGCCCTGACTGCTGCATAGGTATATGTCAATATATATGTCAATATAGGTTTCATATGTGGATGTTGGATATATTATTATTTGCACATGGGCTGCGTGCCATCATCTGATTCAGTGGACAGTGAGAAAGAAAAGGCGAAGCCAGTTTTTCCACTGCTCCTCCACCAAATAATGCTGCAAACCCAGAGAGTGCAGCATCCACTCAGCCTTGGTAGAAGCGAGACCCGACCTGCGAGCTGCAGCTGCTCACCTCCCATCTGAATTAAAGAGAGCGAGATGGAGCATTCTTAGTAGAAGTGATTCACACTGAGAGCAGTCACTTCTCTTAAGAGCTCACAAACAAAACACACATACATGAGTGTCACCCAACATATAACATGGGCAGAGGGGCACAAACCTTTTAAACTTTTTAAAACTCATAATTTTTTCTTTTCTTCTTTCTTCTTTTCTTCTTAATACTAGGTGCTTCCTAGTGCTAATATCTTTTTTTTTCTCCTCATGCTTACACCTGAGTAACATGCAGACAAACAGGCTTCCGGGAGACAAGAAGCTGATTATGTATTTTGCAGGTGCCTTTTAAAGGCTTTGTGGCACACAACGCTATGTTACATGACCTTGACCTGCCTATAAATAGGCCTGATTTTACACGTGATCAGACTTGGGCAGACCTAAAGCGTGTTTCCCATAGAATCAGGCCTGATGCAGCGTCTAGTTCCTTTTTAGGAACTTAAGCTGCGTCGAAATGCTTTGGGAACGCCTCCAGCTTTTATGCACTCTGAATCACGTATAAATCCATCCAGTCGGGGGGCGATACGTCACAGACGGGGTTCGCAGATAGATCTGATGGAGGGAATTGAGATGGGCTCTGCACTAGCTCGTTCCTCACCCACCAGATCTTCTGCTCTCTCCCTGGGTGTGGAAGCGTTGAGGAACCCTCTGTGTCCCCTAAATATGAGGAGCTGCTGGAGGTGGTGACTCAAGCTGCAGCTAAGCTAAGTTTAGATTGGTCCGCCGAGCCACAGACTGTGCGGCCAAGAAGCCTGCTTGATGAACGTTTCTTGAGCAGCCAGTCTGCACCTCCACGCAGGAGCCTTCCCTTGACGCAGGCCATACTCATCACGCATATTCCCGGCCACTAATTACTATGGCAACATGGCGGGGCTGGATGAGCATGGCTATAAGACGATGCCCCAGGTCGAGCAGGCACTAGCTAGCTACCTGTCCCCCGGCAAGGCATTGTCTTTGAAGGCTCCATTCCTGCCCTCTAAGCCACTTCAAAGTACTTTAGCACTACTGGGCAGGGTGTATACGGCTGCAGATCAGGCAGGTAAATAATCAGACACACCATGAGTGTGCTGCAGGCTTACCAGGCCGACTGGATGAGGGTGGCAACCTCACACCTGAGGGTGTGGGTGAGCTCAGGAGGACCGCTGACCTCTCGCTGCGTGCCACCAAAGAGACCGCTCTTGCAATAGGGCGGTCTATGGCAGCTCTGGTGGCAGCCGAGAGGCACCTGTGGTTGACCCTGTCCCAAATATAAGATCAGGACAGGGTCTTCTAGTTGCATGCCCCACTGGTGCCTCCTGGCCTGTTTGGCAATGCTGTGAACACAGTGGTTGACAAGTTTCAGGAGGCCCATAAGCAAGCGGAGGCATTTCAGCAGTTCCTCCCTCTCTGAGCTGCTAGACGGGAGCAACCCAGGCCATGTACCAGCTCCTCATATAGGGACAGGCAAAAACAAAGCGTTGCACCCCGCTCACCCCCATTAAGGGTAAAGGTGACACTGTGCTGCTCCTGTCTAAATCCGGGAAACCAAGGCAGGATCTGAGGACCATCTTGGTTTCCAAGAGGGTTTCGACTAAGAGGCCCTGACGCTTACATGTCAGGGCCCCAGGGGGCAGCCCTATCTGGGGAGCAGCAGGGAGCATCTCCTACGTTGATGCCTATGTACGCTCCTCCCCAGTGCCCTCTGAGAGCCAGGCTGCTCTTCGCAGCCACCTCGAACATGTGCACCCCTCAGTGCTTGCCCATTTCAGCCAGCACGGGGAAAGTGCCACCTCCTCAGAGGTCCCTAGAGAGTCTGGACTACGGGAGTTTCCTGCGGGGTCTGCCTTTCAGAACACCAGTCCATTTACCCCGGGGGCCAGTCTCGAGAGGCTGTTTGGCAGCCTGGAGAGTACTGCTACATGTGTCTCATTGGGTCCTGCATACAATAGAACTAGGTTGCAGAATACAATTCAATTGCCGTCCGCCTACTTTCTACGGGGTTCTCCCCACTATGGTGGGTCCTATGCAGGCTTTGGCTATGGAACAAGAGGTAGAAACTCTCCTGAGGAAGGAGGCCATTGAGGTGGTCCCTTCCTCAGCAGAGACAGTTGGGGCTATACAGCCGTTACTTCATTGTTCCCAAGAAGGATGAAGGGTTGCATCCTATCCTAGATCTGTGTCTTTTGAACTGCTCAGTTATGAAACTGAAGTTCAAGATGCTTACTATGAAGCAGGTCATGTCCCAAATCAGGTCAGAGGACTGGTTTGTCACGATAGATCTGAAGGATGTTTACTTTCATATTCCCATCCTTCCCCAACACAGGAATTTCCTGAGGTTCCCTTTCAGGGGCGAAGCGTACCAATATCAGGTTCTTCTCTTCGGCCTAGCACTCTCACCCCGCACTTTCCCGAAAGTTGTGGATGCAACTCTGGCTCCTTTATGTTACCAGGGCATCCGCATACTAAATTATATCGACGATTGGTTGATATTAGCTCACTCAGAGCAGTTGGTGGTCCAACATCAAGATGTCATTCTACATAAAACAATTGGAGTTCAGACTGAACACAGAGAAAAGCAAGCTTTCTCCAGCACAGAGAACTACTTATCTGGTTGTGGTTTGGGATTCAATCACAATGCGGGCACATCTTTCTCCTGCTTGAATAGATTAAATCCTAAGTGCAGTCGAGAGTCAAAGAAGGCCAGTCACTCACTGTGAAGCAGTTTCAACAACTGCTAGGCCTCATGGCAGCTGCGTCCAATGTGATTCCGTTTGGCCTGCTGTACATGAGGCCCCTATAGTGGTGACTAAAAAACCGAGGGGAAATCCTTTCCGCAAGATCAAGGTCTT